>JBBPTP010000052.1:33513-43623 GCA_038094195.1 Pulveroboletus aff. carminiporus | reverse complement strand
CCGAGTTTGAGGGCAAATTTAGAGATAAATTGTGGGCCATAATCGCTGATAATTTTCTCATAGAGGCCAAACTGAAGGTAAACTTTATGAAAAAAAAGGTTGGCCACCCCTTTGGTGATGATAGATTTCTTAGTGGGGCATAGAATTACCCCCTTAGTAAGCCCATGGTCTACAATAACCAAGAGCATATCGAAACCATTGGATAGTGGTAGATCTGTGATAAGGTCACAAGATATTTGCTAAAACAGGCAAGTGACATGGGATTTAATGGGAGTGAGAGAGGGAATTATCAGGTGAGTGTTGGTTTTATTTTGCTGGCAGATTGCACATCCTTCAACATATTTCCATACATGGTGGGCCAGACCAGGCCACCAGTATTTGCAAGAAATGAGTTGATGAGTTTTCAGCACTCTAGGATGTCCTGCAGTGGGATCATCATGGCATAAAGAGATGATTTTGTGATGGAGATCCTCTTCAGATGGAACATAAATGTGGTCTTTGTAGATGATAACACCATCGTGATTTTGCCAATCAGATAGGCAGGAATGGAACAGTGGGGGTATTTTGTTGTCAAGGGCTTGAAGAGCAGTGAGAACTAAGGAATCATTGCCTGATCATTTGACAATGGTGGAATGGAGAGTGGAACTGGCCATTTGAATGAACATTAATGGAGGAAGGAGGGTGGTTTCTTCATTGTCCAAAATGTCTTTTGGGAGATGGTTAATGTGTTTGGAAAGAGTGTCAGAGCTGGAAAGGGCAGTACCAGAGACATGAATGAGTTTCAGATCATAGTCTGAAATGTTGAGTAACCATTGTGCTTGGTGACAGTTCAAGATCTGAGGTTGACAAAAGTAGGTAAGATTTTTGTGGTCAGTAAAGACCTGAACTGGATCAACTGAACCAATTAGATAATGTCTCCATGCTTTGAGGGCACAGAGGATGGCAAGAAGTTCTCAGTCATAGATATTATAGTTTCATTCTGCTGGAGAGAACAATTGTAAGAGATAAGAGCATGGATGCCATTTGCCATTGGAATCAGTTTGAAGGAAGATGCCTCTGGATGCAAATTTGGAAGCATTGGTGGCGATGGCGAAGGGTTTAGAAAGATCGGGGAATCAAAGTACAGATTTTAAGAGAAACATGTGTTTAAGCATCTCAAATGCTTATTGGCATTTGTCTGACCAGTTCCAAGATTGAGATTTCTTGGTGAGGTCAATGAGGGAATGTGCAATTTTGGAATAGTTTTGGATAAATCACCTATAGAAATTGGTGAATCCAAGAAATGAACAGACTTCTTTGACTGATGAAGGTATTGGCCATTTGGCAATACCTTCAAGTTTGATGGGATCCATCTCAAGTCCTTGTTCATTGACAATCATACCAAGGTAATTGACTTTCTTGGTGGTAAAATTACATTTTTCTAGATGGAGGTGGAGGTTAAGTTCTTGCATTCATTGCAAAACGTGGTGGGTTCATTCTGTGTGAATGTCCTCATTATCAGAGAAGATAAGGAGGTCATCCATATAGATGATGAGCCATCCTTCAGTGATCATATCTCTAAAAAAATCATTTATGAAACATTGAAATGTAGTGGGAGAGTTTGTCATGCCAAAGAACATGACCATGGGTTCAAAGAGTCCTTTGTACATCAGGAATGCACCCTTCCATTGGTGCCCATCTTTGATGTGAACATTATTATATCTCCATCGAACATCAAATTTAGTGAAGATGTTGGCACCTTTTAGTTTGTCAAGAAGGTCACCAATGAGGGGCAGAGGGTATGCATTGCATATCATATGTTCATTGAGATAGCGATAATCTTGACACAGGCAGAGTTTCCCATCTTTCTTTTTGACAAAGAAGAAAGGGGATGCTTGAAGAGAGTTTGAAGGGCAGATTTTTCCTGTACAGAGATTTTCCTCAATGAACATTTTGGTTGCATTACATTCTTCAGGAGAGAGTGGATAAAGTTTGCCTATCTTAGATACAAAAGAGTCTTTAAGATTGATTTCATGATCATAGGAGCGTGAAGGAGGGAGTTCACCATCATTGGGTTCAGTGAAGACTTTGGCAAATTCTTGGTATTCTACTGGGAGTTCTTTCTTCAGTTTGAGCTTTTTAGCTTCAACCACAAGTTTGGTTGCATGGATAATCTTTTGGATTGCTTTTGGGGAAAGATAGTGATTACCAGAGCAGGTGGTGTGACAGATGGAACTGGAAAGGAGAGTACATCTTATCTTTGTGCTTTGGTTTTTTATTTTGTAGATCAGGAGGGTGTGGTTTACAAACTCTTCTTGAGTTTTGTAATCCATGTATTTGAAGAAAGCAGGAGTTGATTCAGGTTTGACCAACTTGCAGGTTGGGGGAGGAAGTTTCTTTGCAAACTTATATTTGTTTGCTTCATATGCAGTCTGGTATTGGGCAAAAAGGACTTTTGATTCATCCTTAGATTCATCGAGAGAGAGGGACTGGGCAGTCCAGTCAACAATAAGGTTTGCTCGTTTGAGCCAAGAAAGTCTGAGAAGGACGTTGTCATCACCACAATCCATCATGTAGAAGAGCATTTCTTGAACAATGCCTTGGATGTTGACAAATAGAATAGTAGTGAATTTAATCAACCCTTTTGAGTTGACAGAATTGTCCACATTGTGAACTCAGATTTGATTTTTTAGGTGAGAGGTGGGAAGTTGGTGCTTACAGACAAAGCCCCAATTGATGCAGTTCATTTGGACACCACTATCAATGAGGGCATAAGTCTCGATGTCTTTGAGCATGTGCAAGAGAACGATCAGTTGGATTGAAATCATCATATTCTTAGTGGCTACTCGTACAGCAGTTACTTTACGTGAGGAAGATACTGGCATCGAGGCAGTTCTTCCATTTAAAAATCCTTGTTAAAAGATACTCTTTGGACTTCCTTTTCATCCTCAGAGTCAGAGTCATCTTCAATCTCCTCTAGCTTCAGGAGATCTGTGGGTTTCAGATTTTCTTTTCTACCATCTTGATTTCAGAGAAGATAGAGGTGGACAGGGTGGAGGATTTGAATTTAGCCAGACAATCACAGGCAGAGTGACCTTTATGGTAACATTTAAAACAAGCTCTGATCTTTCGTAGGCACTCACATTCTTTGGAAGTAAGCTTAGGTGGATAATGGATGGTGTTAACATTGACATCCATGGCATTGGAATCTTTTTCAGGGCAAGAATAGGATTTGTATAAGGGGGTAGCTTTCTTCTTTTAGGATTTGATGATCCCTTTGGCTTCCTCATAAAGAGTTTGATACTCTTGGACCTTCTTGTACCATTCTTTGATGGTGGTGACGTAGGTTGTCTCTCCATATATTTTATGAATGAGACCAAAGGGGATTCCTTTGGCAAAGAATTTGATGAGGATTTTGTTGTCAGTGATACCTGACATGGCAATGTGGTTGCGAAATTGCACGATATAGGAGGTAAGTTCGAGTTCTTTGCTAACTCAAGTGTTCATAAGCCATATGATAGACTTATGTGTGGAGTTGATGGATTCAAAAGCCTCTTTAACAGCTTTAATAAAGTCAGCCCAAGTGCTGGTGGAGATGGCAGATCCAGAAATATAGGTTTTGCAAAAAGTATTTGCCCAATGGGCAGCAGGACCTTTGGTCATATAGGACAAGGTGAACGTGATTTTTTTCTTGTCAGTGTCATAAATCTTTTTATTTGTATCTAAATAGAATAGGACACTTCTGAGCCATGGGTCAAGGAGTTCTTCAGAACCATCATATGGTTCTGGAGCATTGATTTTTAGTTCAACAGGTTTTGATGTTGAGGACATGGTGGGTAAGGAAGGGATAGAGAAGATTCGACCAGATTGTGGTCACAAGGTCAGTGATGCCAGAGTGGGCAATCTAGGAATGTTTAATGGTGCAAGATCTAGAGCATTGTCTTTCTGAAATAGGTCAACATCGGAACCTAATTCACTTTCTTCAGTATCAGGATACTCTGGAGGATAATCTGAATCAGATCCTTGGAGATGTCATCTTTGTTCTTGGATGAGGAGGAGATGTGGCTGGGAAGGCTGGGTCAGATTGAACCATGAGAACAATATGGTGGTGGCATGTACAATGACAGCTGATGAGAGGCGAAGCTAGAGCTTTTGTTAAGCTTGGCCTGGATAGGGACAAGCAAAGCCCTCTAGAGATGATAAGGATGACAATGGACAAGGAGTCATGTTACAATAGTAATGATGATAAGGACATGTCATGCAACAAAGGTAACAATGACAAGAATACAAGAAAGTTATGCAATGAGCAACAACTTAGTGACAAGAAGAGATACAACCATAAAAGTTGCCCAGAAGTTCAGAGAGCATTCAATCAATGCAGAGGATGAAGACACACAAGAGACAGAACATGAGGGAGCTAGATGGGTGATAGGCTACTTAAGTACAAGTGGAAGTACTTCTGAGGGAGCTCTAGCTTAAGGAATAGAGAGAAGAAACAGAGGCAACTTTATAGTGAAAGGCGATCTGCTGAGTAGGTGGATCCAGTGACTATATGGAATGTCATGGAATGGAGAAGAAGGAATTCCATGACTGTGAAGGTACTCATGCGACCATACAGGTACTCACATGATGAGTCAGCAGGAGTAAAAGGAAAAAGATATACATGATAAGACGTTCTAGGGATAAGTCATAACAATGACTGGATGATGACTGGATTTCTGATTGGTCTTCCTCTTTGCTAAGAGGTGGTCTGATGGTACTGGATGCTATGGTACAGGAGATGGTCCTACTCTGATGATAGGAGGGACAGAGGTGACTTCAAATCTTTTGTTAGACCTAGCACTAGTACTTTGTGTGGAACACAAAGTAGTAGGTTCTTGATACTAGAGATAACCAGACTCAAGAGAGATTCAACTAAGGGAGGAGCTTACAAAGAGTTGCAATGTCCTTAGTGGAACTTAAGTTGTGTTAGACAACAGTATAAATAGATTTGAAGTGAGAGAAAATGTTACATGCTACTATCCTAGGATTTAAATAGTGATAGCTGATTGACTATAGGGCTGACCTAAGTTAGATATAAATGGATAGTTGGACTGCAGATTAACTAATGCATAGTAGAATGTCAAAGAATGTCAAAGAACAACAATGACTAATAGGAACTATGAGGTTGATGTAATAGAATCAACCAAGGAGAGATAGTCTAAGATAAGAGAGGAAACACAACATACTTCAAGAGCTTGATCATAATGCAAGTAAGTGAGGATGAGTAGATGAAAGAATAAAAGAAAAAGTGGATATAAGAATATCAGGTTATTTCCAATAGGACAGTGGTTTGGGCAAAGGTAAGGAGTACAAGTAATAAAGGAAGGAAAAGAATTGTAACACAAGATCTACCTATGTGGCCCTAATACTCTTGATGGCTATATAGTACTTGTTACGTCGAGACAACGTATAGAATTCCGTTGCTTATGCAGAGCACTAGCAAGGGTTCGGACTCAGACTAGGACTGGGACAAGACTGCCAGACGGGCAGCTTGGATTCTCACAGCGGGATAGACAAGAGGGCGCAGACTGAGCAGAGGAGCAACCAAGGTAGATTGCAGAAGATCGAGAATGCCCTAACTACTACAAGAGCACAGCCTTAAGTAGTGACAAGCAATTATGCTTAAGTAAGGGATAAAAGAACACTATGGAAACTCATAGAAAGAACCATGGTAATCAGGATTATGAATCCGATATAAAGAGAATCAGATTTGGGAGAGATTGTCTGTTACCATCACACACATATTACAGGACTTCAACCGTCAGGATTAGAAGGGCAAAATAGAAGCAGTCTTAGAGGATTAGGAGTTTTGGGGCAAAGAGAGATAAAAAAATGAGAAAGGATTGGTATTCTGACTGGAGAATACCGAAGCGGATTGTCTGTGAGGTGAACGATACGAGAGCCAAGTGGGAATGGAGGTATAAAATTGTAACAGTACTCAACACTCCTAACTATCTGAAATTGCCACCACACACTACAGAGGTCTGAAACTCCTAATGAAACACTTGAAATATCTTTATTATAGCATAAAACATCTTTAGAGCATATTTTGATCATATATACTTTAAAATTCAAGCTTACATAAGCACTAAACATAAGTTCAAGGTGTTCAGTTTCCCATAACAATTTGAAGCCACAATATTAAATTCTCAAAAGTATATGACAAGATTCCTAAAAGAACACCCTAGAAGGCTATCTACTTAGTTTTGTGAAATATGTGGACAAACCTTACAATCTACAAACTGCTAAGCATAGTGGCTATACAGTAGGCACCCCTAATTATATGCTACACAAAGAGCTTGATCAAATTATAGATCTCTGCCACTCTACATCACATTCATGACTATACACTCTGTTATAATCTTTTTTCTTTATCCATCTGTCACTCTATTCTCCTTTGAACAATCTATCATCCTGTTGAGAATCATCTGATACATTTACCAACATCTTCTATTACTAGTTTCTCCTTGTTGTCCTTGACTTATCCTTCTATGACTCAGCTTCTGAAAGAGTAGGTCTTGTTTCTTTCTATCTCTACAGACATGGATTATTACTCCTTGGTCAATTCTCTTACATTGACCTCATAGTTTCTTATTAGTCATCATTTATTCTTTTGACTTCTTCATCATTCTACTGTACATTAACTAATCTACAGTATACTTTCTGTTTATATCAACTCTAGGCTGGCCCTATAGTAAATTGGCCATCACTATTTAAATGTAGCTCCAACTTATATAGTTCCTTTTCCTTACTTCAAATCTATTCATACTGTTGCCTGGCACAAACTAAATTTTACTAAGGATATTGTAACTCTTCATGAGCTCCTCCCTCAAGTCTAGTTATTCCTGATATCAAGAACCTACTACTTCATGTTCCACACAAAGTACTAGCACTAGGTCTAACACACTCTTGTACTCATGCAATGCCTCATTACATCCATACTATATAGTTAATCCTATATCCTACACATGTGTAATATATTTTAGACCACAACCTTCCATTACACACCACTTACAAATCTAGAACTAGTCTAGAAGCATTCCTACTAAGTCTATATTGTAAACATAGTCTAGTATACATGTATAACATGAAGTATATATCCAATACCCTAGCATAACATATCTTAGATATAGCATACACTTGTACAAACTATAGAATAGTATATAAGAGATACCTCCAGCTCTAGAGAATACTAGTCTTGTCCTCTTGGAGTTTTCTACTTGCTAGGAGGTTCAGACTTACTCTTATTGTCTTATAGCTCAAATCTCTAATCCTTCAGTGGATTAGTCATTTCAATCATAAGAAATAGAAGTTAAGAAACTTCTACTTAGAGATTAAAAGAATTATAATGTTACAATTCATTTTCTTTATTTATCTCTTATATTAGACCTAATGCTATGATACCCAGTGTAGAACACGAGGTAGCGTGTATTGAGGCGAGGGACTAACTGACTCAAGGAGATTCGACTAGGGGAGGAGCTCACGAAGAGTCGCAATGTCCCTTGTCAAATAATATGCTAGGCAAAATATACAGTAGATTCAAAGTAAAGAAAACAGGACTAGATGCTATCCTATGGTTTAAATAGTGATAGCTAAATGACACTAGGGCCGGCCCAAGAAGACAAGAATGGTAAGTGATGCTGCGGATAGGTAATCCGCAGTAGAATGTTATAGAATGAAATAGAACTAAATGGAAGGAAGGAACTACGAGATCGAGATAAGAGACTCGGCTGAGGAGTGATTGTCCATGATAAGAGATGAATGACTAACCTTCAGGAACTGATCAGAGAAAAACAAGGTGTGGACAAACCGAAACGATCAAGAGTAAATACTGGTAGATGGTGCGGGTTATACCAAAGAGGACGGTAGGTTGTGCAAAGCAAAGGAGTAGTATAGAGGAAGAGAGAAAGAATATTGTAACATTACCCCCCATGTAGAATCGAAACCCTGGTTCGATAAACAATAGGTCCACTCCATGTTCACAGTGTAGTAGGGGAACGTCCTCCATAGATGTCCAAGGCCTGCTTCGGGGATAGATGTTCAAACAGACAGTTGTCCGCCACATGCCCAGATTGATTACAAAGTGCACATGAGCGCACTGAACAGAAGCAATCAGAGTGTCCCCAATGACTGCAAAAGCCGCATTGGGTGCATATACACAAATACTGGGGGTGACCAGGTGCTGAGATGTGACAGTGTGAACAGGTGTAATGCAGACAATCCTCTCGATAGTGACCCAACATATGACAGCGAAAGCACTCCGTCAGAGTGGAGGCGGGTCGGTAACGTATGACTGTGGGTAATAACCTAGTTGGGGCCGAGAGGATGGTGATGCTGTTGGCACCTAAAATGTGATATGATTTAGACAGTCGTTGAGCGACCCTATCAACGGGGGACTGGTCAGCTTCTTCTATCATGGTGGACTCCGATTCTATGGTTGATTCGGATGGAGCGATGGTGGGTGATGGAGGAGGAGAAGAAAGGTGTAGTGCCAGAGCAGGTGGGGACAAGGGTTCTTCAGCAGACAACTGAGGGGGAGGGATGTATAGTGGAGGAGACGAGAAAGGTAAACCAGACAGGTAGGTTGCTTGTTCCTCCGGTAGCATGGAGTGAAAGATTGGTGAAAAAGTGGGGAACAGACGATTTGCAGAGATGGATTCTATGAAGGTGGCAAATCCATGAGTGTGAAGTAAAGTTAAAACTCATCGAGGGAGGTTGCTAAGAAGAAAGCGTATCGGAACCCCATACAATGAAGGCAAGTCGTTTGGGGTAGCTAGGGTATGTAAGCGTTGGATGCGAGTTATGTCATGAAACAAACAGATCAGCTCCTGAGAGGTTGCATCTTGGTGGTATAAAGGAAGATTTTCAACGATGTATAGCAGGGTTGGGTCGGCCAGGATAGCGCCATACAGGGTAAGGGCATGGTCAATCGGCAGTAGCAATGGCCTCACTGAGGTGGTTTGAATACGAGAATCGATGCGAGAATAGGTGTTACGATACTATTTCTTTCTCCTTCACTGCTGCTTTTCTGCTTCGCCCAACCTACCGTCCTTTTGGGAATAACCCGCGTTTCTTACTCGTATCTGTTACTGATTCCTTCCGAACGTCCAAACCTTATCTTTCTTTGATCAGCTCTTGAAGGTTTGTCAATTCTTCTTTTGTTATGAACGCTCACTCCTCGGCCTCGTAGTTCCTTGTTCCATTGAGTTCCACGATGTTCTACTGCGGATAATATAATCCGCAGTATCACTTACCATTTTCATCTTCTTGGGCCGGCCCTAGAGTCAGTTAGCTATCACTACTTAAACCGTAGAATAGCGTCTCCTCCTGTTTTCTTCACTCTGAATCTATTGTGTCTTTGCCTATCACTTTATTTGACAAAGGGACGTTGCGACTCTTCGTGAGCTCCTCCCCTAAGTCGAATCTCCTTGAGTCTGTTGGTCCTTCGTTCAAGCATACTTTGCCTCGCCTCTCGTCGTCGGCATCGTAGCGTTAGGTCTAACAATAGGATGGCGAGAAAGATTGCAATGAAGATGATGGGGTAGACATAATGTTCCCAGAATCGTCTGAAATGGTTCATTCAAGGCAATACTCACAAAGAGACCGATGTCTTGTTTGAATCCTTCTTACAGTTGATTGTCCTTTTTGTACTGGGAGAGGACCTGCTGCGCATGGTGGAGATTACTTTCGGGTTCCCAGGTGTTTTCCAATGAAGGATAGCCTTTCTATGCGGTCAGGTACTGTCTTCTGGATGTACTGCCTCTGTGGGAGATAATTTGGTCCACCTCATATTCTTCTTCTGATCTGATCAAGTCAGGAGGTGGTTGGAGGAAATTGGGGCCATGCGTATCAGTTTCTTTGTAAGGTGACAAAAGGAAAGCATGAAAAACATCATGGATCTTCCAGGTAGGTGGAAGTTTGAGTCGATAGGAAAGTGGGGAAAGTACTTGAGTGATCTTGAAAGGACCATAGCATCTCGGGGCCAACTTTCGGGATAAGGTTTTGATGTGGAGATTGGTGGCTTCCAACCAAACCTTGGCTCCCACCTTCCATGGGATGAAGTGCCTGGTTACCCACGTGGTCATGATC
>JBBPTP010000052.1:11858-33414 GCA_038094195.1 Pulveroboletus aff. carminiporus | reverse complement strand
CGACGGGCTGAGTCGTGCGCAGCAAGTGCTTCTTTTCTTGATTCGTCAAGGACCGTCAGTCTGGATTCAAGAGCAGGGAGGAAAGTTTTTCCAATTGGTGGGTAGGCTCTGGGTTCATATCCAAGCATTAAGGAGAAGGGGGAGACTTTGGTAGATGAATGTGGGGTGGTGTTATGGGCAAACTCAGCAGTGGTAAGGAAGTCTGCCCATTTTCTGGGTTGATTCATCGTGAATATGCGAAGGTAGGTTTCCAGTTCTTGGTTCATTCGTTCGGTCTGTCCATCAGTTTGGGGATGGTATGCAGTTGATAACTTCACGTCATATTTGAGAAGTCTGGCTAGTTCTCTGGCGAAAGCAGACGCGAACTGGGGGCCTCTGTCGGAGATGACAGATTCATGGAGTCCAAATCTTTTGAAGACGAAATCATGGAAGAGTCATGTGACATCTTCGGCAGTGACAGATTTGTTGCAAGGAGCAAGAATTACCCCCTTAGTAAGCCCATGGTCGACCATGACCATAATAGAATCGTAGCCATTAGATTCAGGGAGGTCAGTGATGAGGTCAACCGAGATTTGTTTAAATGGGAGTGTGGCATGTGACAGGATTGGGGAAATAGGTGGGACAGTTGGGTGTGTGTTAACCTTGTTTTGTTGGCAGACAGCACATCCATTAACAAAGTTTCGAACAAAAGTGGCTAAATGTTACAATCTTCTTTCTGTCTTCATCTATACTACTCTTTTCCTTTGCACAACCTACCGTCCTCTTAGGTGTGACCTGCACCACTTACCAACACTTATTGTTGATAGTCTCCATCCGCCCTCATCTTGTTTTCCTCTGATCAGTTCTGGAAGGTTCGTCGCACATCTCCTTATCATAAACAATCACTCCTCGATCAAGTCTCTTATCTCGATCTCGTAGTTCCATCTTATCATTTGTTCTTTTACATTCTACGTTGTTCTACTATGGATCAACTAATCCGCAGCATCACTTACTATTCTTATCTTCTTGGGCCAGCCCTAACTCAACTTAGCTATCACTATTTAAACCATAGAATAGCGCCTTGTAGTTTTCTCTCCACTTTGAATCTACTGTGTATTTTGCCTAGCATATTATTTGGCAAGGGACGTTGCAACTCTTCGTGAGCTCCTCCCCTAGTCGAATCTCCTCGAGTCAGTTAGTTCCTCGCTTCAACACACACTACCTCGTGTTCCACACTTGGTTTCACAGCGTTAGGTCTAACAGCAGTAGTCAAGTCCAAATGCCCTCTATTGTCTGCTAGACATTGCAAGGCCAGGTTAGACTTTGCCTATGCTCACAGGAATTGGACTCTGGATGACTGAAAGAGGGTTATATGGTCTGATGAGACCAAGATTAATCATCTAGGGTCAGATGGTCACAAATGGGTGTGGAAAAAGCCAGGTGAGGGGCTCAGTGATAGGTTGGTACAGAGAACTGTCAAGTTTGAAGGTGGTTCCTTGATGATGTGGGGCTGTATGACTTGGCAGGGAGTTGGATATGCTGCTAAGATTGATGGTAGGATGGATGGTGACCTTTACCTTCAAATTTTGAAGAATGATCTCCTGAATACTATGGAGTATTATGGTCTTAATTCTCCTGACAATATCTTTCAGCAAGACAATGACCTCAAGCATACCTGTAAAAAGATAAAGGAGTGGTTGGAAGAGCAGGATTTCAAGACTATGTCATGGCCTGCACAGTCTCCTAACCTCAATCCCCTTGAGCATCTTTGAGGTTATCTCAAAAGAAGACTTGCAGAGGAAGAATGTTACAGGTGCACTCTATGCTATAGTGCATTACAATTACTGAAGCTACAAGCACTATGGATATGGACTAAGAAATATGGACACTCTTAAGTTTTATCTTATCAGTACCAGATTTACTAATTATTCTTTATTTTCACATCTTCACATCCTTACATGTGCACATGATCACATCTCACTTATTCATAACTTCACGATTATCACTCTTGATGGAGTCATGCTTCACAATCATCATGACCCCTATTCTTATGAGTCACAATCATAGATGAACCACATCTGATACTTGAGGCATCAGGCTATGTCTTCCATTCTACCACAACTATGCTTCTCATTCACATTAGATCCATACCTTAGATGTATGTTTATGCTTTCCTTCTATTCTTACTTATTAAATACATATTGTAACATCATGGACAACAGGATATCTCTAGATGAGGTGTCTATAGATACAAATATAGATAAAGTATATATACGATCCATGTAGAGCCAGAAGACTCTAATCAAGTCTTCCTAGGAGTTTCCTCTATTAACAATAAGACTATTATATTCACTTCTCTACTTGTGTTCCCTAGCATAAGCTAGCTAGGTCAAGTCAAACCCACTTGGTAAAGGATATCACAAGAGTAACAAGACACTTCTCTTGGACAACTACTATTGCCTCTTGATGGCTATGCTTTAGGGGTTTAGGGTTGTTTCAGTTACAGTCCCTTATAATTTGTCATACAGTATGCTCATGTGGTTGTTACATTACTCACAACATGACCTGGTCTTGGTGATTATAACAAGAGATACCCACTAAATCTAAGACTTAGATTCAAGTGCTGAAATGACTAACCCACTAAAGGATCAGCTGTTTGAACAATAAGACAATAGTGACAAGTCTGAATCTCCTAGCAAGTAGGAAAACTCCAAGAAGACAAGACTAGTGTCCTCTAGAGCTAGAGGCATCCCTTATATACTATTCTACAGTTTATACAAGTGTATACTACATCTAAGATATGCTATGCTAGGATATTGGATATACACCTCATATTATACATATATACTAGACTATGTCTACAATATAGACTTAGTGGAAAGGTTTCTAGACTAGTTCTAGGCTTGCAAGTGATGTATAGCGAATGATAATGGTCTAGGGTATGTTATACATGTGTAGGATATAGGGTTAACTGTGTAGTGTGAATGTAATAAGGCATTGCATGAGATATACCTATACTAGAGTGCATGGCAATGAATTTGATGTGGAGTGACAGGAATCCATAATTTGATTGAGCCCTTTGTGTAGCATATGGTCAGGGATATCTACTACACAGCCACTATATTTGACAGTTGGCACTTTACATAGTTGGTCTGCATATTTTGCAAAACTGAATAGACAGTCTTTAAGAGAGTCCTTTTAGTGACCTATCCATATATTTTTGAGGATTTAATGTTGTGGCTTCGAATTGTTATGAGGCATTGAACATAGTCTAACATAGGTTCAACAGCTTATATAAGCCCAAGTTTTGAAGTACAAATGGTCAAAATGTGCTCTGAAGGTGCTTTATATTATAATGAAGAGGTCTAGAGTGTTTTATTAGGGATTCCAGCCCTCTGTGGTGTGTGGTGCTGCTTTTAGGCAATTTGGGGTGATCAGTACTGCACAGCCACCAAGGTGTAGCATGAGCACATCAGTTAGTACACAATTTTGGCAACAATTAGCCAGCTCCTTCTATTCTTTGTACATATATTAATTGATGGTAAATGTGTTGTTCTCTATTGGTCTGGTCATTATAGGGCTTTCTAGTAGTGTATTATTCACATTGTAACAAGTGCACACTCATGACCTCATTGCTCACTCTTCAGCTGTCTCTTGGATACCCCCTCATTCATTCCAAAGAGTGATCACACTCACAAAGGCTGATATTTGTCGAGCCCAAAGTCAGGTTACAGAAAGATAAATTCGACCATGCCCTTTAAGCCAATGGCATTCGTCTCCATGTATACCCATGCGAGAAATTTAGATGCGCATTCTGAGATTTGACAAGCAAGCGAGTGCGCCAACATGCCAACGCTGGTCTCTTTCACAAGCTGACGCAAGACCTATCGACTACTTTTTGAGTGGTGGGTTACCGTACCTCGACTTTGCGCTCTGCCCAATCTTCTCGTAATCGCGCTTCGACCAACTTGTCCAAATCTTTTGCGATAACCACCGCAACGTTGAGCAGACGTAGTATCTCGTCCGGTGCCGTTGGCACGCCGCCCGCCTTGTGCAAGACGCAAATCTCACGCTGCGCATTGAGCGCAATGCTCATCGTTCCGGCGCTCAGCTTTTGTTCCAGCAGCGAGGGGTCTACCACAGGACGCGTCGTCGGGTCGGGGAAGAACGCAAACGTGACACAGAACGGCGTATGGTGAATAGCGAGCGGTACAGGGGCGCGCTCTTCTGGCGCGTGCTGCGAGTGTTCAGTTTTTTTAGACAAGCCGAGAAGAGAGATGGTATACGAACAACAATGACGTCGTCTCCGATAACCTCGACCTCTGGTCGACGAAAATGTTTGAAGGCGACGATTCCCGCGAGACAGGCACAGTCGAGCATGTTTCCTGCGTCGGCGAGGCAGTGGATGGTGAGACGGAGGTGCCAAACCTAGCAAGCCGCTACTGTCAACATATCAAAAGGTACAGTATGTGGACGACGCACGCGTTGGCCGGCAAGGACGCAAAGCGATTCCTTGTCGATCGCGTCACTCCGCCTCAAAATCTTGTCAAGCATACGGGTCATCGTTACTTCCTCCTCAGACGGCCTATAATTACCAAACGCGCAAAGATGAATACCTTAAGAAATAGATTACAGACCGTATGGCCTACCGACCAAGTTCGTAATCGACAGACGCCATCGGCGAGATTTCAGAATGGATCGTGACCATTCCTTCGAACGGCCGTTCGGGTGGTGGTTTAACCATTTTCGCATCGATGCTAGCAATGACACTTGATGGAAAGAACTGGTTAACCCACTATGCGCCGAGTTGGTCGATGCATCCGTGACGCGCACCGTGTTTTCCCAAAGGTGCACTCGACCCAACCCAGTTCTGACCCGAACGTGATCGTTGGATTCCGTATTTCTAGTAGAGCGCGTCCATCGAGGCGAAGCGACTGTTTCAGAGCCTCGTATGTGAATACTTTCTCTGGTATTGAAGGCGATGGTGGACGCATAAGGACGTCGTCGAGACTTGACAAAAGTGTATTTGGCAATCGCTTACATACGCACCGACTCTTAGGATCGACCTCATACTTGCAAGATGGTACGCTTGATCACTCACAATCTGTTGGCTTGCCACGCAAAGGGCTGCACAACAAACAACTTCCCGTTGCTGTTGCAAGACACCCAAATCGAACTACACGAACAAGAATTCAACCCCGATTTCGTCAGAAATATCCTTCCGAGGCTCGAATGGCGTGCTCTTGTCGATGCGGCCACTTTGGCGAGTATTTTCCTATGCCCGTCCCGTCTTCACGTTCTGAGATAAATACATCAGCTCGGAGACACGTCCCTACCACCCGAGCAGCCAGAGATGACCGATGAGGACTTCCTACGAAAACTGCATCACGTCCTTCTCGAGGTACTCCACCCTTTCCACCCTTTGATCCGTCGTGATTCACTCATCACGTTGCATGCGACACCTAGACACACGTTATCGAAGGAGAGATGATATGTCCGAACTGCAAGCATTCCTACCCGATTTCGAACGGCATTCCCAACATGGTGAGCCCCATATGCACTTCTTGTGACTTACACGAACGTAATTTCAATCTGTTCGTAGCTACTAGCGGAACATGAAATTGGGTGATGCGATTCTCGTCTCTCCGCCCACCAGAAGGTACTAGTGTAATATTAATGGAATCATTGGGTATGTTCGGCCACCAACCCCCAGCGACCACTATTTCAACCTCGCTATTAAACGCGCAGAGCGTCACAAACATCTATTGTACCCAGAGTGTGGTGTTGAGGTACACCACCTCGCTTGTTCCCACAAAGATAGTGAAATTACCAGGCTCGACGACCCATCTGTGGCTGGAAGAAAGATTGACGTGGATCAGTTTACTTGTTCAGAGCGGGAAGACGCTGGGGGTGAACTTGCCTGAGGGACCACACGGAAAGTTGACTGGACATCACCGGGATGGTGACAGTCTGTGATTGACCAGCACTGCGACCCACTAAATCAGCGAAACAGGATCAGATGCACGGTCCAGATCTTACCCAATGTCCACCTTGGTGAAGCCGATCAATTCCTTGTTCGGGGTGACGACAGAGCTGAAGAGGTCCGTCATGTAAACCTATTTGGGGACGATCGAGAAATCAGCTCAAGAGCACGCGCGACCTTCTGCTGTCTAAACTGACCTGGACGACCCCCTTTCCATCCACCGAGCCGGTGTTATGGACAGTTACGGTCACGTTGAACCCCTCGTTCGTTCCAATCGTCGAACGGGACAACTGCAGGTCAGTGCTAGGGGCTCGTCTGAATACACGCATAAAAAACCAGTGAGGAAAGGCTTCAATGCACTAGTTGAACATTGTGTAACTCAGCCCACGACCGAGGCCCCACGTAGGGACGGGGGTTTCGAGGACGTACTAGTGGACCAAGGGTTACATAGAGACAGTGTACACAGACGCACACTTACCTGGTGTCCAAACAAGAGGGAACCGTTCTGGTAGATAGCACCGGGGTCGAGTGGTCGTGCAACTGCTGGATCACGGCGTCCACGTCTGTCATACGATTAGAAGAGTTAACCTTACAATCAGGACACCGACTTACTCTCTTGTATCCAAGGGTTGGTGACGGGCTTCCCACTAACGAAAACCACAATCGTCCGGGTGCCAGTAGCTTGGATAGCCTGCACCAGCGGGAATTGCGCACCTACAAGGCTCAAATCCGATAGGTCGACATGTTCGCCTGTCGTCACGTTCGTTCCTGGAGTCCACAAAAGTGTCTGGTCCAGTGACCATGTACCAACCATAACAATGGCGACATCAGATTGTTTAGCCGCTGCGACCGCTTCGGGGAAACCCGACTCGTCGTTCGACCAAAGTTTGCACCCTTCTGCAAAGTTTATCTTGACAGATGCTATTCGCAAGGAACTCGGTAAAGCCTTGAAGCGGCGTTATGCCGTTGTCTGACGCGCGTCTTTTAATGTTCCACTATTGCAAGAAGCCGCAAGCACGATTGCCACAGAAGTGGAAGGGTTGGCGTTATTCTCAGCTCTTCCCTCCTGTCCTTGACCTGGCTCGCGAGCTTCGATGGGGTAGGGTGGAAGAGAACTTTGGTGAAGACCCTTTCTTGTATGTCTCTGCCTTCACTGCACGTACTGTCACTAACAGGTTGTCAGAACAAGTCAAATGGGTCGCGCGTATGTCACCGGATTCTTGTAAATGGGAAGAGAGCCGTCGAGGTTACGCCCACTTGCTCCGAGGGAGAAATGCAAATCATCGCGAACACCAAGGTGATCGACAGCAGTTGACAGTGTCGCGAGCGTAACCAGGAAGACAGCCCAAGCAGGACCCTGGGAAGATCTGTTTGCCTTCGTCTTTCTAGTCCCTGCAGGGTGGGGACCGGTTCGACTTGTTTCTCGCACCCATTTACGTTGAATCCGAGGCCCAGAGCTGTCGCAGGAGGAAGCGATTTGTTTCAGTCTGTCTGAGGAAGGTACATGATTGGGACTAATTGAATATCAGTTGAAGGCGGGCCGCTGGGGCTGTCTTCTCTCAACTTACTCCTGGCGCTAGCTATATTTGAAGTCCTCGGGGACCGCAAAAAATCCGACCTGTGTTTAGTACAGTCACCTATAGCACCTGTCAGTACATGGAATTTCGATGTGAGGGGGAACCACGCAACTAATGCCACCACATGTCGAAACCACACCGCCGTGGGGCCTGAATTTACTTAACGCGCTGACCCCAACCGACCTGACCTGGCGGGGAACGTCTGGCAGTCTGGCAATGTGTTCCTGCTGAATCCGTCGAGCAAGATGCCGCGCCGGCAGAATACACATTTAAGCTCTGCGTGAAGTAGCAGGACGGCGGAATCCCGAACTGAGACTTTCTGCGCGAGGCTGCTTCAATGCTTTGATGTAGGACATCAACACGGCCTCGAAGTATAGTGTCAGTTGTCACGCCAAAAATCGGTTTACTTAATTAATTGTTATATTCCGGTCAGGCTATCCCATCATCCGTCGAGCCTGATTTTCTCTGCGCAGAGACAACTGAGCTTGAGCAAAGTGTGGAGGTAGTACTGAGTTCTGCATAGAATCCAGTTTGGACTGAAACGAAATGTAAGCTGGCCTAGGCTACGACTACGCCACTCCCCAAACCCACGTCCCGGATTTACCTCGGCCACCACTTCACGTTGGGAAATCAGTAGTAGGTAGTGGGTCCGCTCACTTGAAACGTAAATAAGTGTACGCGAAAAAATGATTTGCAAAACCGAATGGTAGGTGGGTATCTGTTCTGTCCAACCGAGTTAGTGGGCGGCTGAACTCTAAACTTCTAGTTTTGCGGCATCTTCCGGCCAGTTCGTTTTTGTCAACATTGGGCACTTATCCAGTCCGATTCGGACATGCAATTCCATTACTAGACATACTTCACTCCCATGAGTAAACGCGACACTGTCCATCTACTCCAGCGGTATCAGACGAACACGGGTCCGGGACACTTTAGGTTGTGTCTAGTTCGGCCAATTATTTTCACCCAAATTCCAACCTTAATCAAATGACCTCTAGAATGTGGTGGTTACATAGCGTGCCAAGGTAGGGTTAGTGAAAGGCTAAGCAAGGAACACATCGTTTATGATAATCGACCTGAAATATCATTGTGGATAGGCGGCACTCCGCATCCGTCCATTCAGCGATCCAGTGCGATCGCAAGAATCCTCGTAAGGCGGAATGATTTGAGCACGGAATCAGTTGGACCATCAGATAATTCTGCGTTGTTCACGATAAAGATGCGCTGGTCTCTCTGATAAAGTCTCAAGCGTGCAAGGAGGTTCAACGTCGGGGACATAGTCAACGCTAGGTGCTGGGCTGAGGGTTTACAGTCCAGGCGTTTCCGCCTGACTGATTGAATGCCTTGAACGGTTTGACGTCGTCCAATTCCTGTGCGTTTCCCAGACAGCGCACCATTCTGTATTTGTGGGATCGTATCGGGGTTCTGGCACGATTCAATTGATCGATTGATGGCGCTGTGCCATGAACCTTTGATATACTTCGAAAATAGAACAAGATGCGACTGGCTGGCAGGTGGGGACAACGTTGATCGTTGATCTCCACTGACTGCGGCATCTTCATGTAATGGCGAGCACTTGCACACAATCGCGCTGGCAACTTGAATTTCGGGAGAGTCCGACGTGGGCTTGCCGAACACAATAGAACAAAAAGTTGGTCTCATGCAGCATGAGTGTCTGACAAACATCTTGGCCACTTACTTCATTCTGCGGTATCCTTTTCTACGAGCCAACGAGGGCGACTTTGCAACGCACCCCCATAAATTCCTCCAGGGAAACTCCCTTCAGACCAAATCTTCATGGACAATCATATACGTCGCCGTTAGACCTCCAACCCATCACGACAAGGCAGTCATATTTCCCTGAATCTCTTTCATCAGAGAGACGAAACGCTCAGATTATGGGATATAAGACGCAAGCATCCCACCAATGCATGTAGGTAATCGTTTAGTCCTGTGACTGACGAACTTGTAGGCCGCTCTGTTCCACCCGGTGTACATGCAAAAGCCGCATGAAGCGGGCATGACAAGGTAGTGACCTCTGCCCCGCCGGTACCTTGGTCTTTGCATATGGGCGGACGACCTATCCCCTTCGGACGTTATTGCATCTACTTAGAGCATTATCAAACTCCCAAAATCTACAACTTCTTCGCGGGTACTATTTTCGAGGAAAAAATGGCGCCACCAACCGATTGGAGGCAATACCGTGAACGACCCTGATATCTCGACTCCACATCCTTTGGACATGCGAGTTGATAACGCGGGTCGCATGAAGAACGCGGAAGGTCCCACAAAGAGATCTTTTACATAAGGTTTCACCAGAGGCGATTAACTTCTGGCCATGAGGTGTGGTCGGAAGGTCCCCATCATGGTCATGGGACCCAGCTTCTACCGTCTGTCCCCACCAAGCACCACTCTTTCATCACCTCGGCGTACGGGCTGAGATCTTATGCGCGCACATACGCCGTTGGCTCTTTCCCCCACTTTTTTTGAGCGATTAACCCCGCTCACCGAGTTGTCAGACCCTGGTCTCCGGCCGCCGACGATCGCTCGAACACGTCCACCAGAAGTCTGAACAGTTGGTAATGTCATGCCGTGTCCCTCACGAAGCGATCCTGCCATCTCACATCGCCTGATACTCGCTCGCGCGCACCTAAGCCACATAGAGCCTAGCTCCATGTTATCGTTGTACGCTCAACGAGACCCGCTAGTCCGCTCTAATGTCCACCGGCGGCCGGCGGTGACAGAGAACCGTACATGTGTAACATTGATGCTGACGTTTTATTTTCCTTTCCCACCCCATCGCCATCAGACGTCGGACCTTGGCAGGTTTCAAGAAATAAAAAATAATAATATAGAATAAAATTTCGCCACTTTTTGATCTCTGACAACGCGTGCATGACTTGTCAAAACTCTGTTGGCACGTGTACATTTGTGGTAGGTAAGCCAAAATGACTTCCATTCTGGGCGGACCTGCCACATCAAGTCACGGCGGGAGCGACATTTCCTGATTGCGTAAGCTGGGTATGTATGTATAGATTTGGTCCTTTGGTCCGCACGAGAACCTCGTGTAATTTTTGCGGTGTGTGCGCGGAAATTTCAGATAACCCTCTAAAAAAGCCATCTTCCCATTTTGCTCCACCTACTACACCAAAAGTGAAAAAATCGGATGCAAAATGGGAAAACTATGCGTCTATAGTACTACATAGATATATATAACTATATACAACCAAAACAGAGGTATCAAAATCTTGAATCAACGAACAAAGTGTGTATCACAGAGGCTCTGGCCTGTTGGGCGCTGGGAGAGATGGCAATGTTACACTTACAGCTAGGAGTTCCATGATCGGAAAGTAAAAATACACCGTTTAACATGATGAAAAGTCCCACGTACGGGTGTCGAACGAACGGAAATCACGAGAAAATGCCGAGGAGAATGGATTCGGACGAATGCGGGTCGGCGCGATGCAAATGATGATCAATCAAAGTGCGGACAGCGAGGAGAAGAAGGCCGACATGGACATGTCGGTACCCACGCCAGGGACCATTTTTTCCGGGTAATCGAAGGAAAACGGGTCTTTCGAAAAAGCGGAGAAATCGGTATGCGAGAACACGGAGTCGGCGAGTAAATTTTCATGGCCAAAAGCTTGCAGTCCAGCTGTGTATTGTTGACCGCAAGATTGAAGCCGATCCGATGCGGCGGAGAAGGGATTTAGTGCGAAGGGATCCTCCGAGTCCAGCGCACATTCGAGGACGGGCGAGGGAGACATCGCTTGTGGTGTCGCGGGTAAACTGGAGAATGGCGACGAGGAAGGCGTCCAATCACCACTGTATGTAAGATCGAGGCATAGCCTGGGGGTCTGAACTCGACCTGTTGTGGCGGGATAACTGGCTAGACTGGCGCTCGTCGGCAGTATTGAATCCCCGAATGCAACGTCGAACATGAAGGGGTCGAGATCCTGAGCACGACATTTAGGTTGGCAAGCTCATAAGAGGCCGAACACACTCACAAATGAAGGCTGAGCTCTTGAAGGGAACGAATACTCGGGAGAGGGTGCGAGTGAATGTATACTTGAAAGATCGGGACAACTGTGAGAAGCCATCAACGGGGAAGGAGTTTTCGGTAGCTCAGCAGGCCTTGCTGACGGTTGACTACTGACTGCGCGTACACGACGAGAGGGAGATGGGCAGGCGGTTCTCTTGAGCTGAGAGTCGTCAACAGGTGCGGAGGACGACCTATGGTAAGAACCGGCAGTTATGGGAGTCTCGAACCTAGTGACGATTTCGGGAACATGCGTGCGATCGAACTCCTGGATAGCGACATCGAGCTCTGCTCCTTTTTTGCCTTCGACAAGTAACTCTGCGATCTTGGCGCACCGCTTCATATCCTTGGGCTCTACCTCTCGGACCCTCCGTTTCTCCGTCCCCCCCTTGGCCTTTGCATGGGATGGTCGGAAGGCATACTGTGGCCACTTTTTCCTATGCTCCTCCAGTGCTTTCTTCGCCTTTGCATGCCAAACCTGACGTTCGTCATGGGGCATATTCTGCCAAGTAAGACCGATGATCTTCGACAACGTGCTGTGATTGGTTTCGACCTCGGTAGAGACATGCTGGTTTTTAATGAACGACGATCGGAATAGAATGAAGGCGTTGGGTGGGCGGGGTATGTGATCCTCCCCACGTTTTTTGCTATGCGTCGGTCTGCGCGCGGAACAGTCGGGGCCGGAGGATGGGAACAAGATGGGTTCGAAGCTCGCCTCGGCACCAGGAGGGTCGCTGAAAGTCACAGGGGTAACATTAGGGGCAAATGCAATGCTCTGAGGAGAAGTTGGTTCGACGGGAACGGCCCAAGTTAGGTGAGCGCCTATGAAGTATGAGTCATACCATCAATACCTACTGGGGAGTGATGATGAAAAGTGAAACACTGCGACGTACCGTCAACACTATCACACTTCGGCTGCCGTGATCTTTCAGCAGGCATTGTTGAAGGGAGGTATCACAGTCGGAGGGGAGGGGTACAAGGAGTGTATCGGCGGGGGAAACACGATGCAACCTATTGGACAAGATGGATTTATAGGGAATGATACACGTACACGGTAATTTCAGGGTCCTGATAAGATGTAAGGCGTCTATCGAAGGACGGCATGCGCGAGCAATAGAAGACGTTTATCCCGCAGATGCGACAAGGTTTCCATACCCAGGATAGATCCTTGACAGCTCATTAGGTCCGGCATGGGCCGGATGGGAAGATGGCGAATGGCCCGATATCCATGTTTACACGACCCCCGCATCACTTGAAACTTACCATTGCAACGATCCATTTGGCAACTCTGACCCAGCACACCACACAAACTAGATCACATGATATCCATGTTCCTTGCCACAATTACTCTTTCTGGCTTTTTTTCCTCTGTTTGCGTCCGCACCGGAGATTTCTTCGCCCCTCGGCTAATAACCACTGCCTCGTGTCGTATTAACATCATTACGACCTTCGAAAATTTCTGGTGCGTAGCATTACTACTGCCTATGTCCACCCTCTGTTCATGCCCTAGAATGCATCTCGGTGACTAGGAAACATATATTGGTTGGTACGTGCACCACACCAAACGTGCTTTAGGTGTCGCCACGCTCATCCGAGTCGCCGTTCCTGGAAGGACAAGTTCGGGACTTCAACCTTGTACTGCGTCGCCAACAGCTCATTTCCTTTCTTGGACCGCCTCATCCTCACTTGTCGGCGCCACACCATGTTGGTGGAGCCCTTCTATTACCAAGTATCCTTTATCAAGTTCAATTCAGCTTTCGCTCTCTTTGATACCCATTAGAACCCTTCTTGAACTGGGGTACGTCACGCGCTACTTTTCTGATCAGACGGCAACACTTCAACCCATGCCAAACGACTGGCGTACCTGGTAGTACGGTGGTGGGCTCGACATCGCTTGTTTGACTCCGCTCGCTGGTTGCCTCGGTTGCGAACTTCACCGTATGCTCTCACTCTCTGTTCCGACGTTACTCTGTCCCACTCTAGACCCGGATGAATGATCGGACACCACGACATGCACAATCAGACTTTTACTGTACCATCGGTAGGTGATCGCCGCGATAAAGCAGACCACCACTCGGCGTGTGGGTCTTCTTAGAAAGGAGCGAACAATGGTCAATGAGGCACGAGCCACGGGTCCCATCAAATTTAAGTGTCTATTGGTACCGCTTTCCCCTGCGTGGACACTCCGCGTGGTGTTTGCATTACAAAGTCGCCGGCGTAAAATTTCACCCGTCGCAACGACAAAATAGCACAACCGGTTGGCTGGTCAGGTCGCAGTTTGACATATTCCCCCAAGATGCCGAACAGAACAGCTGCGTACTTACGCTCGACATTCCGTCCTCGTCGGTCTGGTAAGGGGTTTCAGTATTTTTATGAATGTTGTCATAATGTCGGACAGACGCAACATAACCAAAAGTTCGTGCGGACTTTGTTAAGTAAGCGGCATGCCAAGGGTCTGTGTCTTGTGGATTCCGATCGCCGGTCAGCCTGGCCAGTTCTGCAATGGATTAGCTCATTGCTCCGAATCTAGATATTTAGGGCGTTCTTGCTGTGAGCTCATTTCGTTGTGCGTATGAATGTATCCATGCGGTGATTTTATTCCAGACCCTCATTGTGTTCAATATGGAAAAAAAGAAGCTACAACCTAGCTCGAGTTCCGACGGAGAAATAAAGAAAAATGCTCGTGGAGAGCTCGTCCGTTTTTCCTCCGAAGAGGTGACCGTTGTTTGTAAGTATGTGGCAGAAAATATCGTTGGTCTTGGTGCCCAAGTGCAATATTCATGCAGGCTGGTAGAAAAGGTGCGTCTTACATCCGGTCGTTCGAACCGTGTCACTTACTCATGGGCGGGAAGATATACTACCTGGTGTCGGTTCCCTCTCATAAACGATGTCATCAGGTGACTGAAGACGTGTCAATCGGGGGAAGTATTCCCAGCGTGTTGGGATTCTTCCGCTAAAACGTCACGTCATGGCACGGAAGACGTCAAAAAACGTACACGGAACAAATCTAGTTTGACGGCTAAAACTTGGGATAAAGAAAACCAGGGTGAACAGAATACGGGTCACGTTCAAGTTGGGGTTTGATACTGCCGAAGAAAAAGGTCAACTTGTAAGTCTGGTCAGCTGCGATTGTGACGTCAATCGGCAAGTGCTCGGTTGAAACAGCTCTGTCAGCATGATCCCTCGCCCCCGATGCATGCAGACGGACAGAGCCCGATGGGCCGTAGAACATCCTAGACATTTGTGGGACCGCAATCACAAGGAATAAACAGTGGCCCGAGCTGTGGAAATATGTGTGTGCACGACTCACGTGCTCTCTATGATGTGAATTCTTCGCTTTCCCACTTTCGCGCTCACAGGTCAATCCAAGAGTTCCCCACAGTCAACTTCATCTGCTGGCAAACCGCATCTGATCGCCACGCCTTCCCACATGAGGTCAACGCCACATTGGGCGTCCAACTGCAAGCCTACATCTATGGTATGGTGCAAGCGCGGATACAATAAAAGAGCATCATGATGATCAAAGGTACAAGACATGCCGTAAGTTGGCGGTGCTGCGTGTACAAGTGTGTCCCATCAGCGCCGATTTCTATTCAGGGTGCTTGGGTGCGGAAGCGAAATTCCAGCATCTGTATAAAAGGTCCCCGCGGTAGCTGTGCTATGGTCGCCCTTCGCGGATCCAGATATGTATATACCCTCACCTCAAACTGATCATAGAAGCGTTACTGTGGTAAGCCCATGGAAATGAATCAAGTAGCGTTCGGGTGCTGTGTCGCTCTGACGCAAGAAACTCCGGCGCAGGCCGAGGATAATCTCGCGGGTGCCGGGCTCAACGTAGATCAACTACATGTCCCAGGATTTGTCGAGAACTTGCCCCACCGTTCTCATGGCTTCAGATCCTTTTGCCAATCCAGATACAATCACTCAGAACACGCTAAAATAGGGTTCGCGAGCGGTTGGCCGTCTATGAGGTCACACGTTACTCCTTTGTAAAGGTCATGATGTTTGATGAATGAGACGGAAAAAATCGGTGCTGCTACATTGTATATCGCCCGGTGTCAGTAGCAATCATGCCATGTATAATGTGAGACAATGTACCTGATGAATCACTTGGTGAAGGAATCGTTGGAAACAAAGGGGTAGTGTTGAGCCCTGGGTTGAGGAAGAAGGATCATACCGTATACAGTTAGTGAAACCGGTCCATAAGGAAAGACACTAAGGAGCTAATTTCACTCTCCGTCGCCACGCTTAATGAAACCTGAAGCAGTTTGACAAATATCAGCGAGTATCCAGCATCCTGTGTCCAGGATTACTGATGTCCACAAAGTGGGTCCCCCGGGTGAAGTCGAGACAACAATGTCTCCAGGGAGCGGTGGTGTCGCGCCCAATCTGTGGCATTGTCCTTGTTTTCGCTGCAAGTGGCTTCCCTGGAGACGTGCACTGGACACAGGACCTTGAGGTCACACGCAGGGTCTGGACGACACTGCAAGAGGTATGGCGCGCCCGCGGCGGGACAAGTTGACCCACACTGTCATGAACCGTACGGATCCGAATGTCTCTATCCTGTGCTGGCCAGAGGAGGGCAACTTACGTTCAGTATCCCAGGTTTATCTCCGTGTTAAAATGAAACCAATATACACGGTGATGCCCCATGTTGTGTCAGTCACGTGATTAGGGAAATGTCAGTCGGAGAGTCAATGGGTTTCCTACCTGAGATTATGAGTAGAAAGAGGAATTGTGGCCCCTAGGTGCATTATGACAGTGGGAGCAGCCATCAGCGGGCGGCAGATTCATGAATGTGATCTACCTTTGACAGAAAGCCACAGGGGTCGGTCCGAGGCACTCTTTCTGCTAGGGTCGCTAGACAGGGCACCCCTTGTTCAGGGGTAGAGGGTGAAGTAAAGAAACGGTTACCTGGCAAGGTTTATCATTTTACAATGAGCCTCCGAAATTGTTCAAGGGTCGAGGACAACCGTGATAGTGTGTGCTTGGCAACTTGCAGTAGTTCGTGTTTGGTAGTGGTGGACTCTTTCGACAACGTCGCCATACCGACAACAACAACATACTCCGTTTTCCTTTGGTCAACGTTTGTCTTTGTGAGCATGATTCGTGATGCACACAGGAATTCCTATATCCCCAGCGATTGGTCAACAAAGTTCGTCAGACGTCGGTCGACCGAACTGGTATGTGCTTTGTTTTCTTTGACGTGATGTCAATGATCGGTTCCATATGTCTGGACATCAGTGGTGGTGTCACTTTCGCGGGAAGGACCGTTACCTGAGTGCATAGGTTCATTTTTACTGTCCGTCACTGAGCTGTTGAAGCAGGATGCTAGAGTCAGTGCAGCGTTCCATCTACGCTACCTGCCATTTCCGCTATCGTGCCAGATACTACAATGCCTCGTAGCCTCTAATATCGATTTCCCCAAGCCAATTCGGCATACGTTGACCATCGTCTTCCCCTCGCACGTTCCTCTCTTGCCGTGTTCGTTGTATGTCTGGAATTGATGCTCGACACCATACTTGAACCCAGCTTGCCATGGTCCGGTGAAGCTGGGAATATCAAAACCGTAAAACTTCCGGATTGCGCGGCGGTATCTATTTCACCCAGAATGGGGACGTCTTCATTATCACGCACGGTCGCCAGAAGATCGACGACCTTACTACCCGCTTCAACAGAGGCGGACACGAGATAGCCGCAGAGGTCACGCTGTTCCTGTCGAGGCCTTCATCCGTCCTAAACTGCAATGATGCCACTAACAAAGGGATAGAATCTCGAATGGCATCCAAATAAAGGCCCTTGACCGAAAATGATCCACTGCTTGCAAGCGGGGCCGCATTGACACCCTACCCCAAGATACACAGTTTCAACGTCTATGAGATGAAATGTTCTCCCATCAATGGTTCCAGGCCCTGCTTAACAGTATCATGGAAGCCTGCGTGGTTTGGTATCTTTTTCGATGCACTATACATAAACCTGCCTCTATTTTGCGTGGTAAGGGGCCGGAAATGGTGACCATGCGGAACTGCATAGGAAAGTCGAATTGCGTTGGGGTGTACGAAAGGGCCCTCGGCGTTCATCTGGTCCGTGGGAGTGGTGCCCTGCAGGCACCATTGCCCTTCGCCCTCGAGATAAGAGGCTTCTTACTCCCCACCTACCATGGTAGCCTCCCTATCACTATCATCTTTGCCCACTCCCACTGTACAGCGAGAAAGAAGTTCGCCTGTACAACCCAGGAATGAAAATGGTAGGGGTAGGGTGGTCCCCTGCCGAGAGCCTTCGCAAGCTGATATCGCCACCTATCCCGCTTCCCTACCCATCCAAGCGCGTACCGTATCTGTCTTGTCATAGTTCAGCCACGATCCTCAGAGAGGGGCGCCCAACGGACGTGCAAATGGTATGACAGCCCTGGCCCTCTCCCTCACATGGTCCCCCCTGCTGTTGTTGCCAAGTGGTCACATGGTTGCGGCAATAACTAGGGAGTGACGCAAATTTGGATCGGGTCTGAGATTATCCCGAAGGATAGCACGGAAAAGAATGGCTCAAGGCACGTTAATCTCGGGACTATGTGGAATGTCTGGCAGGTAAGATGGACGCTGGGATATCTGTGTCCGAGTTACTTCGCAGCTCACTGATGTGTTCGGTAGGGACATCAAACGCGGCATCATCCCTGGTTTTGTAAAAATCATTGCATCCGACTTTGGAAGACTGACGGCATGAGCTCCATTCTTCCGTTCGTCGCTTCGTTGATGTGGATTGCATCCAGGGCAAAAGGTGATGCAAGGACCAGGTTCGAGTGTGGATCCGTGATTGTAGGCGATGGCCTCGAGATTTACATATAAACCCGAATATTTTGTCCGTACAGGACGAAGCAATATAAACGTGTTGAATTTCGGCATTGGAGCCCGGGCAACTAGTCACTGCGGGTCGTGAGCTGCGACATCCAGCTACCAAGGCAATTGGAATACAATCAAGCGGAGAATCTGCACTGAGCACGAACAGTTCGATTTGAATACCTTCATAAGCCGATCCATCAAAGTTCCATCACTACCCTCTTCAGTATCCATTCTTGAGACTCGGCGTGTGACAAGACAACAGGGACCTTGACCTGGCCCAAACCAACCTTCATCTTCTCGCCCCTCCATCGACGATATTCCCCAAACGTCCCAGGGTTAACGACCCGAATCGTCGGAAAGCGCGTCTCTCCAATTTGCAACGCGTACCGATATTCATGGTTTGCGGCTGCTAGAACGTCGGAGAGTCGTTGGGCTGTCATATGAGAGTTCGGTCCTACAGTGTGTTGTTGAGCAATCGTCTGGTCCCTTTCGCAAGTTGGTTAAACTTACCGAGTTGTCCTGTGAGTTCGACGATGAAACCTACCGTCTGCGGCGTCTTGCGTTCATCCAGGACCACCGTAAAGTCGTGTACTTGAATGAATTCCTCCGAGCTGATCGATCGAATGGCTGCTACAAGTTCGGTTTCCGGTATGACGGCATGAAGCAACCGGATGATCGATCTGTGGCGGCAAGGTCGTGAATTGGACGTTGCACTGACCACAATCAAAGAGATGGCACAACACGCACGTTTTTCTACCCAAGTACTTGAAGACTGGCGAGCCATTGTGAGGGTCAAAGCCCACGATCCTAATGATGTCATCCAGGAGATATCTCCACAAACCATTTCGCGTAGTGACCACGATCTGATACCGTCTTCCTACTTCCAGGTCCCACTGGAAATTCCGCACGTCAACGGATCACTACGACACGAAAAGACGTCCTAGAATACCTACTCCCTGAAGTATATCCGAGGATGCTTCCTGAGCTTCTGCATCCAAAAACTCCAAAATGTCTTCCGTCTCAAACACGAATGTCTCCAGATCGTTGGGGTCATAAAAGACAGACATGTAAGATTCGGAAGAACCATATCCGTGATTGCGAACGGCGATCGTGGGCCCAAGGATAGCTCTTACCTAATTGGAAGTGAGCGTATTACATAGATGTATGGCACAGGGAATTCATATACATGTGGAAGGCAGGTCCCAAACGAGCCACTGCAGATACCCGTGAGCCGCCTAAGCCGTGGCCAGACTCGCGCCGCCCAACCATCTCCGGATGAAGGTGGGCCAATCTCGCGAAGCTCGTCCGCTCGCGTTGGATTTGGGTTGAACGCTACCTATTCGATGCGTCGAGTTATACAAATCAAAATCTTCGATCTCCGGCTTACCTGTAGGCGGACCCGCAAGCGATCGACATCATCGAGATCGGGAATATGGCCATCTCGGATGCACGTCACGAGCATGTCCCACTCCTCGTCCACGCACCGAACCAGATCAACGAAGATGGTAACAAACGTGACAAAAATCTGATCGAGATCTGGACGTGTGAGGCAGAAGAGAGCATGAACCAATAGAAACGACCGGTTGTTTGTAATCATGCTGGCTCCCCATGGTGCCACCTGGCCAGGCACTGCAAACAAGCGATCAGAGCGTTCGTGCAGCAAGTATGATGTTGATACACACATATCGTCGACAATCGACTTTCGTCGCTTTCGATACTCCATTCACATTTTATGCGGAGTCTGCCGGCAGACGCTAAACAGAGCGGGATTCTTTTCACGACTTGACCAGGCTCTCGTTCCACTTCCTTTATTTCCCTGTAGCCATAGTAGAAGATCCAGGCTGTAGGTCCCTTGGTGTCACCGAAGTCGACGATTGGACGAGGGCACGGATGGGCAAAGCTTTTATGTTGATATATTGGAAATAACTTTGGCTCTTTCCCGGACGTGGAGCTCGACACAGCAAGATAAAAGGGCAAGCCCGGCGCAAACAAGTCGTCGACATGCGACTCTTTGCAAGGATTCTCGCGGAACCTAGCGATCCAAGGTTTGTAAGACTCGTAATCTGTCACTGGAACATAGTCGCGAAAATCGTTCAAGAGCGTTTCATCGTCTGCCGTCCCACGTGCCGAAATCGCATCGCGGAAAGGAGCCAGAGATGGCGTCTGGGATGCATACTGAGTGGCCAAGTTGGTTCTAATGATATTTAGGAGGAACAGATCGGTCCGTCCAGCAAGTGACTTTCCTAGCTCTGGGGTGAGAACTTTCAAGGGTGAAGCCTGGGTTGTCATGAGTCGAGAATGAAGATGAAACACCCACCACGCATAAGAAAAGGCCCTTTTGGGGGTCCTCACGGGATAAAGTTGGCTATCGAACAGATCCTGGACGACCCTAAATTTCCCGCATGGATCACAACGAGGTAGCCGGTATTGACATCGTACGCAAACCTAAAGGGTCAGTGACATCTACGAATATCGTATCTTTCATTTGTTTAGGTTTTCAATGACATTCTACGTGGGTCGGATCAGCCCGAGACTCCAGCGCCCACCGAGAAGAGGGACCGTCGCTCTGATTCGCATGAAACGGCGTGCTTCATCGTACGAGAATTCCAGCGCTACTCCCATTATTCCGCTAAACGGACGCTTGCCCGTACGAATCGTTCCGAGTGCTTGTCGGCCACTGGCAAGTCGCCAACGCTCGGCGCTCGCACGCCGGTCCGCGTATTGAGACTCGCTCGGTTGTCGCTTACTGGCGTTTTCTACCGAGTTTGATTGTTGCACGACGTCTGGATCAAACCCGGGGAGGCGATAAACCCGCTGATCATGTGGTCAGAGGGGTGAAAGCTTGAAGAAATGTTCTGGCTCGTCAGCTGACACGTCAGATCAATTGGTCAAGCGGGCCGCAGGACAGTCCTGCGGCCCGGGCCCGCCGTACTAGCGATGTCCACCGCGAACTAGTCCAACTATGTAGATCAACCGGTCAGAGAAAGTCACGACTTGCTGCAAATCGCACTCGTCCTCTAAATACCATACGTACATACATTGTTCAGATCAATTTAGTTACATGTAAAGCGAGGCACAAGACAGGGTAAGCACAGCGAGGTATGTTACAACAACGCCATCCACGAGAAAAAAAAATACACGACAA
>JBBPTP010000051.1:1323-31890 GCA_038094195.1 Pulveroboletus aff. carminiporus | reverse complement strand
GCGCAGGAATCGTTGGTATTGCGGTTCGAGTGACGACCATGGTTTCGTTGAGGCGAACCATTCGTTTTCTCGTCGACGTGCTTCCAGGTACGTTATTCCTTTAGCGACGTCCTGCGAAGAGGGCTGCTTAACGCAGTACCAATTATTGACCAGGGGTTCAGTTTCGTTTCGGAGAATCCTGAGCCACTCCGGCTCATCTCCCGGGGGAATGCGATCAGGTTTGGTGAGGACGCCTATTGAAAGTACGGATTCATTACTTTGGGATAGGAAGTGTTTGACAGAGACCCACCGACAGTCCTCTTCCCGTCCGGGTCGTACTGCTTTGCGAGATGGTGGGCGCCCTGGTTCTCGAAGTCGGCTGGTGAAATAAGAACGTCAGACATTTGAAATCCAGCACAAGACACCGATACTCACTTTCGCATGCAACGGTGAGTAGAATAACGCAACTCGGCTTCTCTATGTATGAGGTAACCAATGACTTGACGAGTTCGATGTCTCGATCATCGCTTCCCCTTCCGACACTGGCAATAAGACCCGGGAGGTCTACGAAGGAGAGGTCCGTAAGTTCTGAGCCGCTGATTTCCAATGAAACATAGTTCTTGGAAAACGACATTTCGTTTTCGTCTGACAGGTCGTCCTGGTGAAGGTACTTGTTGGGATCCCTGGATGGATTGAGGATGGCTCGCTGGGCGCGCCGAATGCGATCCTCGACCATGTATTTAGCAGTAATAGGACCGCCAAAGGAAACGATCTTGACAGGGATGGGTACATTGTTGGCATCGGTGCTGAAGTGGAGTTTCACTATGCACTTCCAAGGCGAATCCAAGTACGAAAGTTTACACTCTGTAGGACATCTGGGCAAAAGTTATAACACGACTTGGACCTAGGAGCAGCTCATTACCTAGTACAGGTTCCCGATGATCGAGGCAGCGTGACACCAGAGATGGATTCAATGAGAGATGACTTTCCCGCACTCTGGTTTCCGATAACTGCGATCATGGGTAGGTCAATGTCGGTTTGTACACTGCCGAAATCATGGCATCAGCGCTCCAACGTAGCTGGGACATAAGAAGTCCATACCCGGTGTCACGCAGACGATTGATTAACTGAAGCATCGCTTTTCGATTGCCGGTATTGCTGGGGTCTGACAGCCCTACGGCTACGACCTCATCATTGGGGCGATCGGCAGAGGCCGTCGAGGAGTCGACTCTGGCGCTTGGAATAGACTCCTCGGACTCTGCTGTGAACGCAGAGGATACCGAGGCCGTCTTACTACGCCGGACTCGCGCGTTTAAAGGAGTATTATGTGGACTCATGATAGTCGAGAAATCTGGGGGGACTGTCGGTGATGGCGGAGGAATTGCCATGGGAGGTCTATATATGCTGCGATATGGGTGGAATAAAGAAGCTGTATTGTGGCGAGGTGCCTGCTGTGGCTCAACATCTTCGTACTACGTCAGTATGTGGGCTCGATGCACAAAGCACGCCCACATCGCACAGCTGCATTGGGTAAAGATTATAAGATGTGTCTCCACGACGATGAGTCTGTCTTTATCACGTTCCGACTTACTGTGCGGGTAATATGCCTAGGGTGATCCGCTCGCCAGACTACCTTGTTGGCACAAAGATGTTGCTAGCACTTCGTCGTTGTAGTTCTTCAATGTATCCGCCATCGCCTCGCCTCGCCAGCCAAGTACAAGGGGATGAGGCAACGCTAACGATATATTGCTGTCAACGTGTGTAAAGCTTCCTGAAATGCTGTCGCAGATCTGTGAACTTGGACCCACCGTGCTGTGCATGCACAGGAACCTGTTTTGACGGAGGAGGAAGCCGTTGCCATTTATGAATGCTTAGTCAGTAGTAGGAAAAGTTGAGCACAGCGACGTTCAACCAACTCGGGCAGACTTTTGGCGGAGGAGCTCATGACATGGAATCTCCCCCCGCATTCGATCCAGATGAAGTCGTACACCGGGTAAAACGGTTCAAGGTCGGTCCTCGTCGGATAACCTCTTCTACAGGAATGATGGACAACTTCCCAGCATCAATCGTACGCAGAATCATTAAAGGACGTCCATCTGCCGTCTGCGCTCAACCTCACCAAGTTTGACCATGACATACCAGTACGTTTCTTGATCTCCCCAGCTTCGTACCATATTCACGTCTATATCTCAGGATAACGAGTCGCACTTTTATGTGTCCCTTCAGCAATGGAGGCAGCTCAATCTATCTCCGTCGTTCATCCAATTTGCCAATAAAGCAGATCCCCTTTCTCTTTCCATGCCTCTCCTGTTGCACAACTGGCGAGACCTAGTCGAGTTGTGGATGACTGCAGTAGATGCTGCTGACGACGAGGCATTACGTGCCCTCCTCGAGTATGCCAGCACCCATTTTGCCATTGTTGCCCTCTCTGACCTCATCACAGCCTGCTTCAGAAACTGGCACACGACCTTCGGACAACTCTATCACCCGTTTATGCCGATCTGCTGGCCAAGCTCCTCGGTTTTCTTCCCCGTCCCATCGCGACCCCTGCACTCACGGCCTTGCTAGCGACCCTATCGGGGCTTTTCAGATACCTTCTCGTGCCATCTATACACCTGGATCTTTTGCAGAAAACATGGTCTTCCTTCCACGCTGCCCTACCGAGTTGTGGTCCCGAAGTACAGCGCGCCGCCGCCGAAGTCTGGGCATCCGTACTGCGCCGCTTGAAGACCCTTGCACGAGAAAGGGCGGTTCTTCTCATGGCTAACAATCTCGACGACGTGGAGACTGCCAGTGCTTGGATGCTCGTGTTCGCGTGCAAGGTTGGCCTACTTTACTTTTCGCCCTTCCTGCATACTAATCGCTCTTCTCAGTCTGTCTCCTCGACCCTCCACACGACTTCACCTTCGATAATAGGGCCAATGATCGACTGTTATCTAAGTTGCAAAAATCCCGATTCACTTTACCTGCTTTTGCGGCGTACACTCACTTCTATCATCCACCATTGCAAGGGCCCTGAGCAATTCTCTGGTATTGCAGAGATGCTTATAGCTCGATTTTCGACCGTCGTCAGTCAATCGCCATCAAATGATGCAGAAGTAGAGCGACTCCGTCGCATGCTACAATTGATCAGCGTCGTTTGCAGTGTACGCCAAGGATCTCGATTATCTCGTAAGTTGTGTCGTCCTTTTCTTGCCCTCGCATCTCACTTTCGATTGCGTACATAGCACCTCAACTGTCACAGTTGGTTTTCCCTCTGCCAAACATCCCGATTTCCCCTCCAGTCGAGACCGCTTTCCTCAACTTTGCGGTCGCGCTGCTCACAGCAGGAGACATGTCGATAGCAACGAGCTCTGGACGTCTATTCATTGCGGAAGCCCTCAAAATACCCAGGTTTGGAGCTTCCCTTCTTGGCGCTCTCGCAGAGCTGTCTTGGGGAGGATGGAAGCTTGTTGCTCTACCTGCCTTGTTCAGGTCCACTGGCAATCTCCTCGTGGCAGAGCCAAAATTGACATTACGCTTGCTTACCAGTCTCGCTCATTCCGACAAACTCGGAGAAGTGGACATCGTGTGGAAACGTACCATCGATATTTGGCTTAGTGAACGATTGTCACATTGGGAGCTCAGCCCAGACGGCGTAGATGAGTTGCGTAACCTATTGTCGCTGTCGGTGTACGTCGAGAAGATGTCAGGATTGTTGGTAGGGATAGTCCAACGCATGCTAGATGCACCTGACCCGGAAACTTCATGGAATGCGTCTCATATAAACGCAGCCTGGGTTTTATGGACATGCATGCACTCCCTTGCAGGGTCAAAAAACGCATCGTGGAGGCAACAAGTCGATTTGGCGCAGTGGACTAGGACAGTCGCGCAGCGGTGGTCGTGGTCTCACTGCGTCGTAACCGGTTTGGCGAGTCTCGTACAATCGAGGTAAGGTAGTCGTTTCTTTTCCAGAGCAAGGGATATTAATGACGACATCCGCTAGCCCACCAACATCAGACGTTTTGTCCTTTTCGGAACTATATCTACATTTGCGGTCGTGCGTCGTATCGCACTCGCGACCGTTGCGACTTGGCGCACTCAAAATCCTTTCCTCGAAGCTAGTGAAATCATCTCCAGGTGAGCAAGACGTACTGAAACGGTGTTTGCAAGGAGAAGAGGTCTCCCTGGACGTTCAGGGAGTGCGCGAGCGGGTGTTGCGAATTGGTCGTATCGGACAGGTGATCAAGGACGACGAGCCTCTGGCCACTGACCTTTGTATTAGATGGTTAATTTGTGAGTTTCCGTCCGGCGCTTGTTCGAGCCTGTTTGACCGCTCCTACATAGCCCAGCTCAAGGTCAATCTACGTCCATTATGGTCGCCAGCTGCCGAGGCACTCTCGTCCTTGGCCAAACGATTCGGGGATTCGGTTTGGTCATGCCTCTTTGACGAATTGCAAGCCGTCACCGGTGCGGAGCGAGTTGACAGACTTCCTGAGTGGTTGAACGAGAACGCTAGGCAAGACGTGAATGACGATCTTTGGGAAGAGGAACGGACATGGAGAGATGGCGCTGCGCACAAGATGAAGAGTGTGATCTCGAGTTGGTTGGATCAGAACTATGACCGGAAAGCCATCATCCTCGTAAGCATGGAATTCTCGATCATCGAGGGGTCGATGTTCAGCGCCGTTTTCTTCTTCAATAGGATCAAATGCCTTCTGACCGATTCGATCCTGCCTCGTTCGAGACGCAGTTGCTATCGACACTTGGGCAGTGCTCGTCAATCGCCGAAAAACACAACCGTGAACTCGTTCCCTTTTTCCTGTCAATTGCTGTCAACGATAACGCAGTTTCGAGCCTCCCACGCTATGAACTGAACGCATGGCTCACGCTCTTTAGTAAATTCACCAATCCCAAGGCACTCCACTCCACAGAAACGCTCTTCGCCCTCTACCGTACCCTCTTATCCCACCCCGACCGTTCCCTGCAAACGGTGGCGCTCAGTTGTGTATTCACGTACAAGTCGCCCAATTTCACGAGGCATGAGGAGACACTGCGGCATTTCCTGGATGATACGTTATGGCGAGACGAGCTTGCGCACCTCGACCTGTCCTCGCTGGACGCCACGGATCGACCCATGTTTGTGGATATCACGATCCGCCTACTCTTTGGTGTCATGCTCGAGAGGAAAGGTCGCTCGAAAGGAGGGGACAGAAGAACTGCGGTGCTCAGCGCATTGGCTGCGTGCTCAGAAGACGAGCTCAGGCTGCTCGTCGACCTGATGCTGAAGCCAATGGGGTCGAGCAATCGGGCGTGGCAAGACGGGGGATACGTGTTGACCGAGGTGCCTTTGGGGGTGTCCCCAAAGCAGCAGGTTGGATTTTTGAATCTGTTGGGCGAAGTACTGCGGCATCTTGGGCCGAGAGTCGTGGCGTACTGGCCTGCTCTTCTTGGAACTGCCCTGAACCTCATGGCATCTTCACAGGCCCGATTAGGGGGTCCGAAGCAAAGTGAGGTGCGAGCTGCGAGTGATGCGGACGAGGTTCAAATGGAAGATGAGGATGAGGATCGAAAGGACATCGATGCTGAAGCTGATGCAGACGTCGACGAGGGTTCGGCGACTAGGACGATACGTTCCATTCGACAACTTGGATTCCGGCGACTGGCAGACTTTTTCCGCAATCCCGTCTCTTTCGACTACTCGTCCTACCTGCAGGCATCCTTTGGTGCCATCATTTCACCGCGACTCGCTCTCCTCGACCAAGAAAACACGCAAGCACCATCCGCCTTGCTCGACGTATTCTACTTGTGGGCGTCCCGGCCCGAGTACGTCCGTTATCTGGTGGATTACGATGACCAGATTTTACGCAAGGTTTTGGATTGCTTGGTCGCCACCAACGTCAAGCCTGCCGTTTTGACGCACGTCTTTGACATCGTAGATCGTCTACTTGCCTTTTCCTCCGAAGATGACGCGATCGCACAAAGCGTCGTGAAGCCACATGTCTCGATTCTGCTTGGGAATCTCACGACGCTAGTGAAGCGGACCAAGGGCGACCAACACTTGTCCAGTCCTCTTGCCCAGCGTCAGATCAGCATCCTGTCCCAAGTTGCACATCACATCTCCGACCCTGCACAGGCGTCCGTCCTCGTCGAGTTACTCTCGCCCCTATTGCGCAAACCTGGAAAAATGGTGCCTGAAAAGACCAAGGTCAACTTGTTGACAATTCTAGACAACCTGTTTGCGCTCGTGCCCGAACTGTCGGATATGGTATCGCCGACGTTTGGAAAAGTGTACGAGCTGGTGTCTCACTTGTTTCTCACGTTCCGTTTCAACAGTGCACGGCTCGCGCTCGCGTCGACGTTCAACCAACTGGCAAGCGTCCACCCGAGTCTTCAAGATCTCGCTTTGCTATTGGAGTCGCTCAATGCGTGTTCAACAAGACGGGTCAATGAACCCGATTTCGACCGTCGACTTGCGGCGTTTACGACGCTGAACGAGGAGCGCTACGTTACCCTATCTGCTCGCGACTGGCTCCCGATATTGTACAACGCGCTACATTTCGTGCAAGACCCAGAGGAACTCGCCATTCGCAACAATGCTGCGTTCACGCTCCGCCGTTTCATTGGCGTCGTTGCCTCCGACGACCCATCTGCGGTCGAAGCCGAGCCTCTGTTCGTGCGCACCGTCTTGCCTGCGCTCAAGAATGCGTTGCGATCTAAGACGGAGCTCGTCCGTGCGGAAGCTCTGGGCGTCATCGCACACGCTGTACTCAAATGTGAACGCATCGCGTCCCTACAGGAGATGCGTCCCTTGCTCGCAGGCGGTGACGACGAAGCGAGCTTTTTCACTAATATCCACCACATCCAGATTCATCGACGGACGAGAGCGCTCCGACGGCTCGGTGAACAATGCGAAGAAGGGTACTTAAGGGGTAAAACACTGGTAGAGGTATTCGTGCCGCTCGTGGAGCATTACGTCGTCTCGACGGCATCGCTCGACCACTTACTCGTAGCCGAGGCGATCAACACGCTCGGCCGGATCGCGAAGCGGCTCCATTGGTCGGCGTACTACAGCCTGGTCCAAAAGTACGTTCGGAGCGCCAAGGAGAAGGACGAGACTGTGCGCGTGCATGTACGCGCGCTAGTTGCCATCCTCGAAAACTTTCATTTTTCGATGGAGGAAGCGGTTCAGGAGACCGAGATCACTGTCGTCGTCGATGGCGAGGTGCTAGAAGGCGAGAACGCGATTGAGGCCCACCAACCCCCGTCCATCGCCCCTTCTGTGGATGTCAAAAAAGTGTCCGACGCCGTGAACGTGCGACTTCTCCCGGCGTTACTAGGATACTTAGAGAATCGAGACGAAAATGAGGACAGCCTACGCATTCCTGTGGCGCTCGGGATCGCCAACGTCGCCTTGCATCTCCCAACAAACGCGAGAGAGGCCCAGATCGGAAAACTACTGACAGTATTGAGCCAAGCACTACGCAGTCGATCTCAAGAGACGCGTGACCTCGTGCGCGAGACCATGTGTCGGATCGCCGCCACACTTGGATCGGCGTACGTCCCGCTGGCGCTGCGCGAGCTCCGAGCGGCGCTCTTGCGTGGTCCGCAACTACACGTGCTCGCCTACGTCACGCACGCCTTGTTGACCTATGTCACCTCGCCCGACCGCACCAACGCCGTGTTCGACGACCTCGACGGGTGTATCGACGACATCGCCCACGTAGCCTCCGAAGTCGTGTTTGGCGAGTCGGACAAGGACATTCAGCATGAAGATTTCACGACCAAGATGCGCGAGGTCAAGGGGAGTGCGTCCAAGGGACTGGACTGTTTTGCCCTCTCTGCGCGGTACGTGTCGCCCAATCGGATCAGTGCGCTGTTGTTGCCGCTCCGATCGGTCATGGAGGTGACGAACTCGGCAAGGCTGATGCAGCAGGTGGACGAGGTGCTGAGGCGGATCGCTGGCGGGCTCAATGCCAACGCGCGGTTGAACCCCCCCGAGTTGTTGGTGCTATGCCATACGCTCATCAGTCAGAACGCCAAGTTTTTACAAGAGGCGGAGAGAAAGGCGACTTTCACAAAAGGCAAGGGACGCAAGGACGATCACATGGTTCAGACGAAGCGAAAGGTCGTGGCCGACAATGATTATTATACACACAATTCGTATCGGTACGTCGGTCTGCGTATATATGCGCGTCGGAGCTGACGAACCTCGAATCAGTTTCGTCGTGTTTGGACTCGATCTGTTCACGACCGCCTATCGACGATCACGATTTGACTTGCAGGACGCGCAGCTGCTGGCGAGACTGGAGCCATTTGTAAACCTGATCGGGAACACATTGTATGCCGAATCGGAGGCTGTCATCATCGCAGCGCTCAAGGCTGCTCCCTGTATCCTCCAATGTCCCCTGAAAGCCGTCCCCTCGTCCGCGCCACTCATGTCTCGCCAGATTCTTGCCATTGTTCGCTCTGTGGGGAGCGCCGAATCCGAGGTGGCCCAAACGGCATTCAAAACCCTCGCGATGATCCTGCGCGAATGCCCTACCTTGAACGTCAAAGAAGAGGACCTGCTTTTTCTCCTCGAGCTCCTCGCGCCCGACCTCGAAGAACCAAGCCGACAAGCGAGCGTGTTCGCCCTCCTTCGCGCCATCGTCGCGCGCAAGCTCGTCGTGCCCGAGCTATACGACCTCATGACGACCGTCTCCACGATCCTTGTCACCTCGCAGTCGTCGCACACTCGCGAATCTGCGCGATCGCTCCTCCTCCAGTTTCTTCTCGACTACCCACAGGGTTCAGGACGTTTACAAACGACACTCGCCTTTCTCGCGCGCAACCTGTCGTACGAACACGCGTCGGGTCGGTCGAGCGTCCTCGAATTGTTGCATGCGCTCGTGACCAAGTTTGACGTGGGCCTGATGACGAAATATACCGAGATGCTGTTCGTCGCGCTCGTCTTGTGCGTAGCCAACGATGCGCAGAAGCCGTGTCGGGCTGCTGCTGCGGCGGTGATTCAAGTGCTCGTGCGACGGCTGCAGGAGGGACGGCAACCAAAGGTGTTGGAGCGGACAGTCGTGGAGCATCTACACATGTGGGCAGTGCAGAGGGAAAAGGGGACGTTGCGAAGTGTCGCTGTGCAGGTGTATGGCCTCGTCGTGGATGCGTTGCAGCGCGACGCGGCGCCGTATCTCGACGGGATCTTGGCTGACTTTTGTGCTGTCGCCGACAGTAGCTGCGCGTTACTTTCCGGCGAGGGTGGCAATATGAACGTGGATGGAGGAGAAGAGGAAGAGGAGGGACTGGACGAGGAGTGGCACGCGACGTATCAAATGTTACAGGGACTTGCCAAGGTGCTGCAGGTGTTCCCCGAGGCGACGACCGAGCCAGGCAAGGTGCGATGGACGGCCGTTGTCGAGTTGCTCGCGTTTCCACATGCGTGGGTGCGAAGCGCGGCGTGTCGGTTACTCGGGGTTCTCTTTGCGGCGTCGACGATGGAGGGTGCAGGAGGTGCAGAGGTGTTGACGCACGAGGGGATGAAGGACGTGGCGGACAAGTTGTGTGCGTTGTTCAAGAGTCCCAACGTCGAGGCGGCCATGGCGTTGCAGGCAGTCAAGAATCTATTCTTTGTAGGCAAGTGGTTCGTCGCGCAGTCGTCGGACAGGAATGGGGACGTCGTAGGCAAGGACGACGAGAGCGATGATGACCAGAACAAGGACGGGGAGGCAAACCCGAACAAGGGACGATTGAACGCGCTTCCGTGGCTGTTTTCCAAGCTCTCATATCAAGCACGGTCTGCGCAGATTGCACGGCGAAACAAGTCGAGCGCTGCGGTACGTGCCATGTGACCCTGTGTCGTGCATTGGCTGACATATCGCGATCAGGCCAATTGGGCGCTCTCGCCGCTATCGGCGCTGCGTTTCTTCGCAGCCATGTCGTCGTACATGGACGCATCGCGCCTCGAACGATTCCTGCCACACATTCTCACGCCGGTCTATCGCATCACCGAGGAAGACACGATACGGGATTCGGGGATGGGTACGTTGGGTTCACGTTGTTTACCGCGATGTTGACCCAGCACTGATGTGGGCTACAGAGGAGCTCAAGACGACGGCGATCGAACTACAAGACCTGGTGCAAGCCAAAGTGGGCACGACGGTGTTTGCAAATGCGTATAACCGGATTCGACAGGGGGCTGTGAGCGTGCAGCAGGCGAGGCGGGTGGCCCGTGTGACCAAGGTACGTCCGACGTGATGGTTCGGGTTTTCGTCGGTGCTGACGGACTCGGACGTGGTGTAGGCGACGACAGACCCCGAGGGGGCAGCGAAGCGCAGGGTGGCGAGGAACGCGACGAAAAAGGAGAGTCGAAAGCGAAAGAATAGGGCGTTTGCGTGCGTGTTTGGTGTTCCGAGTATCTTTTTGTGCTGACTTGCGCGTCTAGCGAGAGCCGGGGTCGAATCAAGAGGCGGCGTGAAGCGTGACGTCAGATGTCGAGGATGTGGGGTTTCCTGTAACGTCATTTGTTATGAATGAGTAACTTATTTCGGGTACGTCTTCTCTATGCAGAAATTTTTTTTTCCACCATCACTGGCAACGTGATCATTGATCAAAGTGACACGACCGATGCCGAGAGGGCACTCCACACGTTTGCTTATCGAGGGCCAATCTGGACTAGAAACCACACCTGCCTCGAGTACGTACAAGAGAGAAAACGCCGCTGATTCGCAGGAATAGAATACTATTACAGGACGAGGGCGGAGAAGAGAGCGGGCGAACGAGCGGGAGGGCAAGGAAAAGTACATCCTCGAGAAGGAAAAATATTTATTTATGTAAAGAGACGGGGAGAAGGAGGGGGTACTTTTTGCTGGCAGGAGACTGTGCCGCCAGTCTACGGTGGTAGGCTAGGAATAAGAGCTCTCTCGGCAGTATGCTGGCGGGGGTGGTTCGACGGATGTGGGCGTGGTTGGCGTACGGGGCCCAAAGTCGAGTGTGTGTGTGCTGGTGCGGTGTGCGGGGGAGAGCGGTGCTGGACGGTGTCTGTCTTTTGGGAGTGAAAAGGGGTCTGGGTCAGCAAAGTCCCAGCTGGTGTGCTCGTGTCGGAGGGGTTTGCGGACTGGCGAGGCGATCAGCGGAGTTGTGGGAGCGGACGAGACACGCACTGAAGCCAAGCTTGGAGGACGCCTCGGAGGGCGCAAAGGACGGGCGGAACACGGCGGCACGGTGGGCGGCGACGGGGATGTCGGCGGGGGAGCGGCGGAGACGGAGGACGAGCCACGTGATGAGGACCGCCATGAACACGCCGACGACGGCGACGGTGGCGGCGACGGCGGCGAGGTCAGAGTCGGACGGGGTCGAGTAGGTGGTCGGCGCGGGCGCAGACGGGGGAGCGTCCGTGACGGCCATTGTCGAGTTCAAGACCTGCACGCCCTTTTAAAGCTCCCTTTTCGGTCCTAGCACTCCTTGGCAACACACCATCAAGCGAGATCGCCATGCGCACTTCTTCCTGGCGCGACGTCGCCGCTGCAGACTGGCCCCTCGCACTCCAGATCGCACACGCCAGCCTCCTCGCACCGAGCACCACCACCCGTCTTGCCTTTCTCCGCGACGACCTCGCCTCGCTCGCCAATCAAGGCAGGGCCCACCCCTCTGCGCGCGCACCCAGCTGACGCTTGCCAGATCTCCCCCTCTCCCAGGTCCTCGACGTCTTCAAACTGCTCACAGAGACCTATCCCCGCTACATCGACACCCCGTCGCGCGATGCCGTCGAGCGGATCGGCATGCGTCTCGTCCAACGCGACGCATCCACAAGACTCGGCGTCCTCGACAACGTCCTCGGATGGCTCGCAAACGAGGTAGCCCGCATATCCAAACCAACACCCAGGTCTGCCCCGTCGCCTCTTGCCCTACATCTACTAAACGCTCCCAGCACGTACGCCGCGGCAGACCTCTTTGTCCTCCTCAACTGGTCCTGCGGTCTCTACTCCACCTGCGTCTCTGCTTTCCCAGACTTTGGTTCGTCCGACGCATGCCGCGTGCTCACAGGCATCCTCGCCACCCTCCTCGATCTCCAGCTCAACCCATCCACGCGATCGAAGCCCACCATGCGGAAAAGCGCGCTCGTGCGCACTCGCAGGGCACTCCGCTCTGCCCCAGATCATCTCTACTCCCTCATCGCTACACTCGTCTTCCAGGCAAAGTCGAGCCAGACACCCCTCGTCTACGTCCCGCTTCTGGGCACCGCTGTCGATGTCGCGATCCGCCAAAAGGACAAACAAATCCCTTTATCCATCAAGGTGAGCGTCAGTCGCCTGCTGCTCCAGTCATCCCGGATGACTCTGCTTAGGAGGGTATCGTCAACCTGTACACGACGCATGTCCTCATGTCCAAGACGGCCGTCTCTCTACACACCTCTGTACGTTCCTTGACGAGTACTCGCCACTCGACTCATCGTCTCCAGAATGCACTGTCCGACTTTATTCGCACCGCGATCGGCCCTGATGATCTTGCCACCTCGATCCTACCGACAATGGAAAAAGCCCTCCTTCGTTCTCCAGAATACTCGCTCAGCGGTACGCCATCTCGCACGCACTGATTGCCTGCTGACGTTCCCCAGTCATTGCCGACTTTTTGCTTGCCTATGCACACCCCCTCGACGTACCCACCCTCAAAAAACTCGTCACCGCCTCTCTCAACTCTGCCAAGTCGAGCAACCCGACCGTGCGCGCAAACGCGTCGGCTCTCTTCAAAGTCTTGGTATCCAAGTTCTCACCCGAGTTCCTCGAGGCTGCTGTGTCCGAGATACTGACGCACCCGCTGACTGGAAGGACAACAGGGGTCGATCACCGGATCACGCTCTACACGATGCTCACAATACTTCCCACGCACGACGCCGCGTCGACGACGCTCGTTAATGCGCTCCCGCAGCTGATCGTCAAAGAGACCAACGATGTCGCCATCTCGCTCCTCGTGCGAACGCTCCCGACTCACCTGGCCTACCTCCTTGCCTGCAATACCCTCATACCCACTGACGTCACCACACTCGTCGCCAGGGAGATGATCAGTGCCAAGCCGGCTATGAAGCGCGCTTTCGTCAGCGTCGTCGGTGCCGCACTGTGGGATCTCGACACCCTCTCGAAATCGATCAACGACGCCACCAAGACCTTTGTAAAAACAATCTCCGGCCCATTGGAAACGTGCATCAAGACGGTGAGTGCGAATCCACTCGGCACGCCCGCAGGCCCTTTGGAAGGGTACGTCGCCTTGGCCATCCTGCTCAGTCATCACCTGGCCACCTCGAGCGTGTTTGGTACGTTGTTGATTTCATTTCGGTTATCGGAACGTCACATGTGTTATGCATCCATTCATTTCATCTCAATCAACGTTGATGCCGGCATCGTATTCTATTCTTAATTTCCATTTTCATAGATGTCATTATTTCGCGGAGTGTGACTGTGGAAGTGTTGGTGGGAACAGCGACGAAACCGTCTTTCCTCGTTTGGGACAAGGTATATCAGAAGCTCAGCGAAGCCGAAGACGCCCGATGGCTACTCCGCGCCGCCGATCTCGCCGTGCCCAAAGTCGAATCCGAGTTGGTCAAGCACCCACACGCGAGGTCCGCGCCTTTTCACTCGCTTCGCTTCGCTCACGAACGCGCATCACAGGGTCGTGTTGGGTGCCGTGTTCTTGCATCTCGCGGTACACGCGGCGTTTCCAGACGTGCGAAGGGCGACGACCGGGGTGCTTGCCGAAGCGGTTCTGAAACGACCACAACTTCTGAACGCGGTGCTTCGTGATGCGCTTACGGCCTCGCTGACCAAGTCTGCCGCGTCTGGCAGGGTGGTCGGGCCGACGGCGTCTCTGCCGACGGGCGAGGAACAGGACAAACCCGTGGTGGACAAGCGGGGGCGGTATGCATTGCTCTTGCTTGCGTGTGCGAACGTCGGGCAGGCAGAGTTGGACGAGACGGTGCGGGAAGCGTTGATCGTGGACTGGATTGTGTTGGCGCACCATCCCGCGATCAGTGCGTCTGTTTTTTTTTATTGCTTCTCGGGATCGGGTTCGGTGAACGTACGGTGCAGGTGCGCCTTCGCGGTTGTTGTGGGTCGAGTTGTGTCAAAAGGCTGGCGTCGATCCGCTCGGGGTCGTGACAGGCCACGTCGATCTCACAATGAAACACGTCCTCGAAGCGTCCACGACGGATCCCAAGGTGCGTCCTTGTTGACACGCGTATCGCGGTCCCCATCTTGATTGCCTTCGTAGCTGGGTTTTGCGGAAGCGAGCTACCGCGCTATTGGCACGCTGGCGTTTATAGCCCCCCAGGTCGTACTGCCGCGCGTCATGGATCAGTTGAGTGTAGACATCGACGCAGACGCGTTGGGTGCGTTGACAGAGGAAGACATTGGAATTTGGGAGACGCCAGAGGGGACGACGTACGTCGATGGTGAGCGCTTCACGGCTGAGGTTTGCATTCTCGACTTGACCACTCCCTGGTCAGTCCTCGCGACGCGCAAAAAAGACGAGGGACCGAAAAAGGGCAAGGACGCAGACATTGCACGGTGGGAAGCCGAGCTGCGCCAGAGCCTCGCGAGCAAAAAGATCAAGGCGAGCGCAGGTACAAGTGGTTTGTCCAAGGAGGCACACACTCTCGTGCGGGCACAGCTCGCAAAAGAGGCCGCCATTCGCGAACGCGTCGCTGCGCTCCGAGCACGACTCGTTCGCGGTCTTGCGTTTGTCCGGAGCGTCGTCGCGAGTGGCGGGGCGAGCGTCAAGCCCTACGTCCAGCCCATCGCCGAGCGTCTACTCGCGGGTGCGATGACCCAGGTGTCTGCGCGGTTGGTCTGGCAAGAAGAGGCTGAGGGCCCGTTTGAGACATTTGTCGGGCTGACGCGGTCTTGTTCGGAGCGGTTGGAGGGTCTGAGACGGTGGGTCGGCGTGGCGGTGTTGAGAGCGTTGGAGGTGGAGTGTATACCTGAGACTCAGGCGACCGAAGTACTGGATTGTGCGTCCCTCGTCTTGCGATGCGTCATTGGCTAACGTCTGACGGTTTTTCGTGACCCGTTTTATTGGGGGGCGGACAGCTCTGGTGCTTCGCGTGCTATACAGGCTACGGACGCTCTCTGAACAAGCGCCGTTTGACGCGGCGACGTTTTCGTTTGCGTTCCTCTTGCTCGGGTGCGTCGCACGAAAAGGCGGAGTGGGCGTCGACAAGAGCGGGGACAAGGGCGGAGATGAGGCTCTCGAGCAAGTCGCGCTCGTACTGGACGTGATCAAGTTTCACCGGAGCGAATGTACGTCGTCCGTTGTACCCGGGCTCGCCTACTCGCTTGCTCACGTCCTCCTCACGTAGTCTCCGACGCCGCCTTTCCACGCAAGGCAGCCCTCGAACACGTGCTACACGTGGTAAGGACACAACCGAGACTGAGCAAAGACGCGTCGTCCCTTCTCGTGGATCTTGGCGAGGCGATCCAGGCGAGCGCGACAAGGGATGAAGTCGAGGTGTTGATCGGGGGGACGCTTCACCAGGAGACCCACGTTCGGAATTCGTGTTTGCAAGCGCTTCAGGTGCGTCGTCGTGTCGTTGTCGGATTGGGTTTGAGTGCTGACATTTTTGATTCGTTTCGCTGACGATTTAACGATTTCATCGACAATGTGCCGACGGTGTCGACGAATGACGGATAGCCGTTTGATTTGACAGAGTTGGATTGGTCGCCACCCTTGTGGGTCGCATGTCACGACGAGGATGAGCAGAATGCACGGTTGGCGAGTCATGTGTGGGAGGATAACGGATTGGACGTGGCCGAGGGCTTTCTGGGGGATATGCTTGCGTTTTTGGGTGCGTTGCGTCGTTTGTTGGCCCCCTTTTCTTCCCTTTTGACTGTGCCTCGTTCCCCCACGCCACTTACTCACGACCAGATCACGAAAATGCGTACGTGAGGACGAGTTCTACGGCTGCGATTGCAACTGCAGTCGAACTTCATCCACAAAAGGGCCATGAGACGATCGACGCGCTGCAAGAGCTGTATCGAGAAAAGGTGTGGCGTGGCGTTTCGCTTCGTTTCGTGTTGGCTCGTTCTGATCTGTCCGTAGGCCAAGATTCTCGCACCAGAATTCGATCAATACGTACGTATTCATTGGGTGTAATCTAGACGTTGACCGACATGTGCAGGGAATGGTCATTGCGCAAAGCTTGGATCGCGCGGATCCGTGGCCTACGCGGGTCGCGATCGCGTTGGCGTTTGAGCGCCTCGCACCATCCTTTCCAGAAACGCAGATCGAGCCCTTTTTTAGGTTTCTCATTCAGGACGAGGCGCTCGGTGATCGATCGCCCGAGGTACGACGTGGGATGTTGCGTGCTGGCGCGGCGGTCATCGATCACCATGGGGCGTCCCAATGCGCTGGACTCTTGTCCACGTTCGAGACGCACCTTGCCGGACCGAGTCGCGCCAACGAGACCGGGGACCAGATCAAAGAGGCTGTGGTCATCCTCTTTGGTCGTGCAGCGCGCCATCTCGCCCCTTCCGATCCGCGTATACCGAGCATTGTGGACCGCTTGGTGGAGGCGCTCCAGACGCCCGCAGAGCAGGTGCAAATGGCCGTGGCTGACTGTCTCATACCGCTCGTGACGCTTATGGGCGAGGATCGGAGCCGGCGACTGATCGACGGGCTATTTGTGACGTTGTTTGATGCGCCGAAATATGCTGCGCGGCGTGGTGCGGCGTACGGTCTTGCAGGGGCGATGAAGGGGCTCGGGATCGGGGCGATGAAGCGGTACAACGTGACCGAACGACTGCGCGTTGCCGCCGAGGACAAGAAACGGTTCGAGCTGCGCCAGGGGTCCATGTTTGCGTTTGAGACGCTGTCTTCGATGCTCGGACGACTGTTCGAGCCATACATTACGTTCATTCTGCCCATCTTGTTGACGGCGTTTGGGGACGGGACTGCGGGCGTGCGCGAGGCGGCGCAAGACGCAGCGCGGGTGATCATGGGCAATATGTCTGGGTATGGCGTCAAGCTCATCCTGCCCTCGCTGCTCTCCGGGCTCGATGAGAAGCAGTGGCGGTCGAAAAAGGGCTCGATCGAGCTACTGGGCATGATGGCCTATTGCTCGCCCCGCCAACTCTCGCTCTCGCTCCCGATCGTGATACCTCGACTGACGGGCGTGCTCACGGACACGCACGCGCAGGTCAAGGCCTCTGCCAACAAGAGCTTGAAACAATTTGGCGAGGTGATCAATAACCCCGAGATTCAGGCGTTGGTGCCTACGCTACTCAAGGCGCTCGTGGATCCGGGCAAGACGACGAATGCACTGTCGGCGTTGCTCAAGACGTCGTTTATGCATTATATCGACCATTCGTCGTTGGCGCTCGTATGTTTTTTGTCTTATTGAGGAGAAAGGACCGGAACTGACCCATGCGTTTGGTAGGTCATTCCGGTCGTCGAGCGCGGGTTGCGGGAGCGCGGAGCCGAGGGCAAGAAAAAGGCTGCGCAGATCGTGGGCAACTTGGCGTCGCTGACGGATTCCAAGGATTTCGTCCCGTACTTGTCGACTTTGTTACCGATGGTACACGTCGTGCTCGTCGACCCTGTTCCAGAGGCCCGTGCTACCGCTGCCAAGACCCTCGGGACGCTCGTCGAGCGACTGGGGGAGGTACATTTCCCGGATCTCGTACCTGGTCTGTTGAGAACGCTCAAGACGGAGACGTCAGGCGTCGATCGACAGGGCGCTGCGCAGGGGCTGAGTGAGGTCCTTTCCGGACTCGGCATGGAGCGCCTCGAAGGTCTGCTCCCTGACATCATCGCCAACGCCCAGTCGCCCAAGAGCACCGTACGCGAAGGATTCATGTCTCTCCTCGTCTACCTGCCTGCGACGTTTGGAAACCGGTTCCGGCCACATCTGCCCAAAATCATCGCGCCCATCCTGAGTGGGTTGTCGGATGCGGAAGAGTATGTGAGAGAGGCGGCGATGAGGGCGGGAAGGATGATCGTGACGAATTATTCAAACAAGGCAATCGATTTGTTGTTGCCCGAGTTAGAGCAGGGGATGTTTGATCCTGGGTGGCGAATCAGAGTAAGTTTCGTTTCCTCTTTGTTTCACTTGTGCGCTGATGGTGTTGAAATGTCGCTTCTGTAGCAATCCTCGATCACGTTGGTCGGAGAGCTCTTGTTCAAGGTATCTGGGATTACGAACAAGCCCGAGGTGGGCGACGACGAAGAGATGGCCGAGGCTGCTGTAGCCGAACCTTCTCGTCGTGCGTTGACGGAGGTGCTAGGCGCAGAACGGCGGGATCGGATTCTGTCGGCGCTGTACTTGGCGAGACAAGACGCAGTCAATGTCGTTCGTCAGTCGTCGGTTCACATTTGGAAAGTGCTCGTGCACAATACACCTAGGACAGGTGTGGAAGGTTCTGATTGGTTCATGCTTGTGCTAATCCCCCTCTAGTCCGCGAGATTTTATCCGAGTTGGTTGGTCAGCTCGTCAAGCTATGTTCGAGTGATGAATTTGAGCGGCAGGAGGTCAGCCGTCTCTCTACTTCCCTTTTGAATTGGGTATATCTCATCCGATGTGTAGACTGCAACGCGCACGACCGCCGAGCTCTGTCGCAAGTTTGGCGAAAAGATTGTAGGCGAGATCATTCCGATTTTGCAAAGCAAGGTCACGTCGCTAGATGCGCGTACCCGCCAGGGTGTATGCATTATGCTATCAGACATCATGTACGTCCACCTTTTTTTTCGTTTTTGGTGGTGTCATTTCCTCCCTGTTGACGATTTGACAGGGAGAGCACGACTGATACGCAACGCGAGGGTCATGAGAGCGAGATTATCAACATAGTTCGGACCTCGCTCGTCGACGACGATGCCACTGTCAGGACGGCGGCCGCGAAAACGTTTGACACCCTCCAAGAGCATATCGGAGCCAAGGCGATCGACCAGACGATACCTACGCTATTGGAAGCGCTCCGTCAACCTGGTGCAAGCTCGGGGACTGCTCTCCAGGCTCTACGTGAGGTTATGTCGGTGAGTAGCAGACGAGACGAGTAAAACGCCGAGGTTTCTGATGCATGTATGCGCTAGGTTCGCGCAGCGACGGTGTTCCCCGTCTTGATCCCTACGTTGATCGCGACCCCGATGACTGTGTTCAATGCGCATACCCTCGCGTCCCTAGTTACGGTGGCTGGCAACGCGCTCAGCAAGCGGTTGACGGTCATTTTGAACGCGCTAGTCAAGGTGCTAGAGGAAGAAAAGGGCGAGGAGTTGCTTGCTGCACTAGACGAGGCACTACGTGCGTTGCTCGGATCGATCGAGGATCCAGAGGGGTTGAATACGTTGATGCTGTTGTTGCTTGGATGGTACGCGCACTCTGTCGCTGACTTTTTGCAGGCCGTATGACCATTGATGCACAGGACAAAGAACGATGCACCGATTCGGCGTGCGAGCGCCTGCGAGCTATTCTCCAGATTTTGCGAGGAGTCGGAACTCGATTCGTCTTTGTACCGCGTGGATTGGGTCCGACAGCTGATTTCCTTGTTTGACGATTCAGAAGTCGGCGTTCATACTGCGGCGTGGAAATCGTTCGATATATTCGCCAAATCTGTACCCAAAGACGAGCTCGAGCCGTTGGTTGTTCCTCTTCGTCGGACGATCGAAGGAACGGGTGCCCCAGGACGGACCGTGCCTGGGTTCAGCCTGCCCAAAGGCGTGGCACCCATGGTTCCCATCATTATCGCGGGCCTTACTACAGGAAGCAACGAACAGCGCGAAAACGCTGCCTATGCGATCGGAGACCTCGTTGAGCGCACCGATGAATTGGCGATCAAGCCCTTTGTCGTTCCATTCACTGGTCCGCTTATCCGTGTTGCGACGCAGGCGACGACCTACCCGCCTGGCGTCAAGACTGCGATCCTGTCTGCGCTCACCGTGATGTTGGAGAGGATACCAAACCATGTCAAACCATTCTTCCCACAGCTGCAACGGACGTTTGTCAAGTCCATCAGCGACCCTTCGAGCATCGTCGTGCGCATGCGCGCTGCCGACGCGCTTGGGGTTTTGATGCGCAGTCAGCCGCGTGTGGATCCGGTGGTGACGGAACTTATCGGAGGTGCAAGAGGGAGCGAGGAAGAGATCGCGGCGAGCTTTATGTTGGCGCTGTCGAATGTCGCTCGGAGTGCGATGGTGCACGGTGGGGTGGGTGACAAGGCGCGGGAGGCCTGTGTCGAGCTGGTACACGAAACGTTCCGCGGAACGCATGAAGGTCAGGGAGAGACTCTTGTCCGCTAATGTCCATCTCATGCGTCCGATGTGCATACAGATCACTACATCCAGGCAACGGCGAGCCTCGTTGCATCCTTGTCGACGAACCCACAGTCGCTCAAGTCGGTCGTCAGGTGAGGCTCTACTTCCTTGTATTCGACACTATGGTTGACTCACACGTTTATCAGCGCCCACCTCGTTTCTGGAACGCCACCGTCGGCTTTATCGTCTCACACCATCCTTGCGGTCCTGCAACCAGAGGATGCTGATGAATGTGTTCAGCCCGACGAGACGTTGTTCGCCAAACTGGGGGTACTGCGCAGTGTGGCGCTCAAGGTCAAGGAGAGCGTGGCGAACGAACGTCCTGCAATCTCACGTCCGGCGCGGGATGCTCGGGAGGTGCTAAAAGAGATGGCGGCTGACGGAGAGGAAAGTTTGGTGGGGGTATTCTGAGTGGGTCTAGTCTTGTGAGGAGACTTGCAATGGAAAGATGGCAGCTTTGAGTGTCTGCGCCTGTCTGCATAAACATCTGGAGGGCCTAAAAGCTCGGCGTCATGACATACTCCTGTTACTTTTAGTGCACAGAACTTGCCTAGAGATGGAATCAACAGCCAGGGAGGCTCTCGCACCAGGTGCTTGTTTCCCAACGGTGAAATTTCATGATGCACGCTGGATGTTCAACAAGTTGATGTTGGGTACGTTTGATGCAGTCGTCAAGGCGGTGTTGGTAACACAACCTTCTTTGTCTTTGCACGGACAAATCTGAGCGTAGATGGTCTGCTCGGACGGAAATTTCGAGGTCTCAGATCAAGCGGTGGCATAGCGTTTTCCTGGGGACATGCATGCCCAGCGGCTAATGCAAACATCATGGTCAGCTGTCGTCACAACGACCGTCATTGAAGGAGTTGTAATGTCCAAGCGGACAGCTGCGCTAGTGACACGTGTATACCGGGCCAAACCCTATCATCAAACCCTTTCTACCACCATCTCTTGGACGGACTTCCATCACATCGCATTCGCAGTTACCGGCATTACCACAACTCGGCATGCCATTCTCAACCGACGCTACCTGGCCTGATTACACGATCCAAATCTTCGACATATGCATATGTCGTCAAGATTCAGAGCTACCAAGCAATCGTTATCATGCTCCATATAGTACCGAGTTACTCACATGTTGCACCCCCATCACAAATTTATGATCACTCCCAAAGCCCTTTCAAGCGATCTTCCCTCCTGGGAAACAGTTAACTTTGTAGTATACCCGATCACCCCCGAGGGACACTGTCGTCTTGTGCTCATCTTAGACGTCAAGGATGAAACCTGGATTAGTGACGCTGACACACGTCAGATGTCGAAATGCATCAGCGGTATGATGCCTTGCTTGCTAATTGCCCCCTTCCCTGTTTGTGGGGACGGAGCTTGATTGGAACGTCTCTTCGTGTTTATGCTGGCGACGTCGCTTCTCGTAAAGTAGAACCTCTCCAAGTCACAGATCATTCGAGCCCTAATCATTTTCTCCCTGACAGTTATCTCGGGGGAGCTTGGAACATAACACACTCTCAAGGAGGATTTGCCAAGATGAACCACCATTGGAGACATCGCTAGCGGTGCTGCAGCGTTGGAGCGTAAATTCAGATTTTACCCGTGGCCTGTTCTTGACTGTAAAGTTCAGTGTAGAAGGGTTTCGAGTAGATATACTAGTAAATAAATTGTCCCAAACGCGAAACGGGGCCATCAAGTCGGCCGAAGGTAAACATAAATAAACAGGGGAGTCTACCCGAGACTGTTTCACGTTGATCTCGGTAAACCTGGTTTGCCTGCGTTCCTGTGGTATTACTCGCTCGTGGCGTTGATCGAGCTTGAAGCTTGACAGACGATCGCGGTGTGATGCTTGCGCTGCCAAATCGTCGACCAAAAAGTTGAGAGAATCTAGAGGTGCGTCTTTCTTTCCTACCTGTGCGATGTATTTGCGCTTCTGGCGATGGCGTTACGCTGGGTGGGGGCCTGTACGGGGATATGTAATGCTGCGGGGACAAACTTCAAAGGAAACAACAGTATAGTGGTCCCCACGCTCAGCATGTCGAAGCCAAATCCTCCTAGTCGTCTCCCAGCTCTCCCGGATACCCTACCTCCTGAGTCTTCTCCAGACAATCCGTTTGTCATTCAAAGGGCAACCCTAGGTCAAGCAGTCCAGCTCGGCGAGCTATATGATGTGCGCAGCGTCAGCTTTCTAGGCGCCCAGATGTACGACCAAGTGAGCATCGCTAATGCGACAGCGAGGACGTACAACAAGTTTGGCGATCTGTCTCTTATCATGAGCAATTCGCTCCAGGACAAGGCTGCTACCATCGACCTTGGTGCAGAGCTTTCCGTCTCAGTCCTGGGAGGCCTCATCAAGGTTTCCGGATCTGCGGCATTCTTCCATGATGTGAAATCGAATACCCAGGAACGGTCCTGGGTGTTATCATACCGGGCCCGCTTCATGGAGGAGCGACTTTGTTTTAGCGAGAAGGCGCTGGCAGACAATATCCTCCCGTTCATTCAGACCAACTATCTCAGCAACGGAGCCGCGACGCATTTTGTGTCTGCAATCACCTATGGAGGGAATGTCTTTGTCCGCATGACTGCGCAAGAGTCGAAGCTTGACGAGCAGGACAAGATCGAAGGAAAGCTGAGCGCATCATTTGAGGACTTGAAGGCTGCCCTAGACGTGTCTGGGCAAGTACAAGCAAATATTGAGTCACAGCTTTCAGAGCTGAACGACAAGTTTGATATACAGGTATTGTTTGTCTCCCATGTCCGATGTTTCATCATATTTATCCCGTCTTCACAGGTTTATGGAGACGTTGCGCTTCCTAGCGTTCCGCTCAACCCAGAGGACGTCAAGCAGACATTCGCGAACGCTGCAGCAGCTCTGCTCGAGACCCACCACCATAGACAGGGCGTTCCCATGTATGTCACGTTGCAACCCATCCCTGCCTCCCTGTTCGAAAACGCACAAGTCATCCATCGTGTGAACCAAGACACACTAAACTACTACATGGACGTGTACGCTAAGCTCAACGACATCCGCTGTCGGTTTAACGTCCTCGAGGAGTTTGCGAAGACGTTCAAGGACATCATACCAGATTTCGCCGTCAACCAAGTCCAGCAAGCTGTTGATGCATTCCGCGACGAGTACCGCGTATGCCAGGAGAATCTTGGGGAGACGTTGAAAAAGATCTTGAAGGGAGAAGAAGTAGACAGCGAATCCCTCTTGACCAAGGCCAGGAAGCTTTACGAGCGCCACATCTTGAAACCAGACGCCTCTGATTCAGATGACTCGATTGCTGACATCAGAAAGCCGCTCTCCGAGCTCGAGCCGTTTTTCTTCAAGTTCCGGGACTTTGTTACTGGCATCAGACTAAACGGATTCCGCCTGAAGAGCGTCAATGAACTCTCACTCGCCGCTCGTACACGCTCGAACATTCCCCTCATCCTCATGCCGCCCATCGAAGTCGATGATTTGTCGCTCACAGGGAAACTGATCCAACTCTCTTTCTTGCTACGCATCAAGGTTCCACTGCTATTCAATGGGGCGCCTGATTCCTGCTACCTTCTGTACATAGAAGACGTCAGGAACGATGATGGAGAGATACGAATGGAGGACTGGCTTCCGAACGACGACGCCGTGTTCAAAGGTCCCACTGTATATTCTGGGATTGTCAGCGACACTGACGGTACCCTGAACTGGACGATGTTTTGGCCCACCTACATGGGTCCTGAAGTGGCGTCAGCGCCAGCGTCAACGTCAAACAGTTCTCCTGGTTCCCCAAAGGGTGGATTCCTCCATTCGACTCTCCCGTCCCCAAATCTGCGATATCACTCAGGTCTCCCCAATGTATAATTGGAGTAGTGCATCGCACCTTGTACTAGTCAATATCCCAATTGTACACAATCGGTTGCTTTAGGGTCGCTTTGCGAGAACCTGTTCCAGAAAACCATGACGTGCCGTGGACTCGGGGTTCCATGCGTTGGACTTACCAAACAATCGTTTCTTGCCCGCTAGTCAGTCAGGCCTTCAGGTCTGGATGTTATGGCATGCTCGACAAGTTGTCAGAACTGTGGAGTGTGCTTATAGCTAGCGCTGTTGGTAAGTAGTATAAATCCATTTTACGCTGTAGATCATATCAGACTAAGCATACACCGAATTGGCTGATGGTTATGCCAGTAAATTGGAACCGCCCACCCTAATAGATGCAGAACCGACATCGGGTCAACAAAAGCGGGTCGTAGAGCTACTGTACTAGACTAGGTACACCTCTACCCATGTCGTGGCCAACACCTTGCGGCCAACTGAGAAACTGTATTCCTTCTTCCATGAGTCTACGTCGAGGGCGGGCAATAGGGGCCGTCTATTGGATAAATTGAAGCCGATTCCACCTGCATACATGACAGTCAGTTGATGAGACACGTGTCATGCGATGAAGTGGCTCACAAAGCATCTCGACGAGTTTTCGTTTGATCTTATCAAATTTACGGATCGTTATAGTGTCGCCATTGGGCACGGAGCGGAAGACTAACGTCGAGATCAAGCTCCAGTCCGCGTCTGCTATTCTTTCCTGTCTAATCGACGGAATATTCCGTATTCCCACAAGTAAGCTTGAAGCGACGATGTCATAAAGGATACGGCCTTTTGAAGTCGCAAGATCAACCTGCACGAAATGGCTTGGTGGTTGTACGTGGGTAATGCATAGACGTACATACCACTTTACGCAGTCGTAGGTCAAATATGCGCCGGCCCTCGTCAAGGGCGAGGGCGAGGTCCGTGAGAATGTACGTCAAGCATAACTCGTCAGATGCAAATGACGTTCCCAAATACCGTTCTCCACTGCGTTTTAGATCCCGTATACGTAGGATAGGGAGTGGATTGGGTATCACGCAAGATGTGATAAGATGATTTATACTATATAGCTTCGAAGACAAATGAGTAAATGGATGAAATGCGATGGCCAGAGAGGTGTATCGCTTACACAAAGATTGAGACCTAATATTGTTTCGATGCCGGAAATGCACATACAGTATGATGGTAGTGGATGTGGGGATACTCGCATGCAGTACAAGGGGCTGCGCGTCGTGTCGAGTTTAGCATAGCTTGTCTATGAGAGTGATCAGAATGATGAACGTGAATACCGAGGCTTAGTGATCATTACCTGACTATCGGCAGCATTTGGTAAAGGTACCCTCCAAACATACAACATTCCGTCGCATGTTGCTGATGCTACGGATTCACCGGACGGAGAGAAACGGACCACGCTTACAGCCCCAACGTGTGTTAGAGGTTGTCCAACAGGAACGCCAGCGACTGCATCCCAGAAACGAACAGTTTGATCACTGGACGCGCTTGCAAGGACCAATCCACTCGGGGAAAGGGAGAGGGAGCCAATTGCGCCGAGATGACCTATCCATGGTTGTCCGATCGGCTCTCCTGTATCTGTGTCCCAGCAGCGAATAGTTTCATCGTACGAGCCAGAAAAGAGCTTCCTGCCATCCGGTGACCATAGCACGCACCGAACTAGATCGCTGTGGCTCCCCAAGGGACCAAGGGTGAGTGTACCATTGTCGACGTCGTAGACACGAATATCATTATCGGTGGCACAGGCGAGTTTGTCGCCATTGGGAGAGAAACAGATAGACCAGATATAACCGCCGACCCCAAAATCATTGACGAGTGTCCCTTCCATGTTGTAAATGACCCCATCCACATCACCGACTGCAACAAGGCAGTCATCCGGTGAGATGGCAACGATGGGGCACTTTTGCGGGTGTCTCCATTCCTCGACAATTTCGTGCGAGTCGACATCCCACACTTTGATGTCTCCTTCATCGTCACTGCTGACGATCTTTGTACCATCCCGAGTCACGGAAAGACTGACCACCTCATCTTCGTGCTCCATCGGTGTCCCTTCTTGTTTCCCGTCCTCTAAATTCCAGACCCTCAAAGTTCCGTCGTCGGATCCGGTGACAATCCGTCGTCCATCAGGGTGATACGCAAGGGCCCATATATCATCATCGTGAGCCGGGATCACAAGGTACGGATGAGGCACATCCGTATTTCCAAACCATTGTGACGACATGACATTGGACATGACGGTGCTTCCACGGTTGGTTACAAACTCGGTGTCGAGTCCAAAGGTGAGTGGCGAAAAGGGTGAAAGGGGAGAAGCACCACACAAGTGGGACCTCGAACACATATACCGCGGGTAATGAGGCGATGCATTTAGCGCCCAATCCCGACAACCGATCTCAACGAATCACTCGAGCGCTCGCCAACCACCAGGGGACTGATGATCAACGACCGCATTCACCATACTACGGCGAAGCCCTGCATTTCAACCCGGACATAGCTGGCTTGATGGCCCTCTTGGATCATTTGTGACATCGACGTACCACCCATAACGGATCGATTAGTTCATCCCATCCTCACGACTGTCTTCCCCCCGACTCTGACCTTCCCCTCCCCACTTCGCCTCAGCCTTGTAGGTAACGCAACACCGTCTCATCTGCCACAACATCCACATATCATTCAGCTGCTTCCATTCGTTCTCGAACCCAGAATATGTCGAATTCGGCGATTTCGCTTTTGTTCGGCGTAGGAAACGTAGCGAGTGCGCAGGAGACCCGGTGTCTGAACTGGGCTTGGGGAAAGGGACGGTCTAGGATCAGGGCTGATACGAGGGACACATGAGATAGGTCCTATGGCTACACTTGAACCCACTGTCACTCTCGAAGTTGTTCATGCAGTTGTGGCCTTGTTTGGCTGTGGTAAGACAGGTATATCATTTCCGGAGTGCGGAATGGATCACCAAGGCTCAACGATCATCGAGGCTATGTGTGTGCCCTCTTCCTGACAAGTTCAAGCCGCCGAGACATTGGTACACATCTGACCCCACACTTTTTTTCGCGTGTCGGGTTACGATCTGATGCTCTCTATTAGTACGAGTGTTTTTTGGGTGAGAATGGTATGTCGGACCTACTGTATGTTCGTAAAGTTAGGGAAACGGCGTCATACCACTGGGACAATACATTCACCGATCTAGTATTGAGGATTGACGGATGCTGCATGAAAAGGCATATTAACTTTCTTGGGATGTCGGTCGCTGGCACTGTACGTCAATGTCAAAAGGTGGTGTCTTATAACTGGTAAGTAATAGTACGTCAAGTAAAAATCCATCGTATGTTGTGGACTACATCACAGCGAATGCACTCGAGTGGTTGTTTGTGTGCTCATTGAAATCATAATCGAATAATTGAATAATACAGAATGTCTACACACACCGCTTCTTGCGGGGATATGCATCTGCTGTAATTATTCTGAATCTCGACTGCTTTCCTGCCCTCTGCACACAGGAACGATCACTCTCGTAGAGCGTGCTTGAGGCTGATTCGGCAGCCATTGAAGCGAGCCTACAGTTATTGCCTGCAAATCTTAAGAGTGCGACAATACAGTATAAACTCAATAACTTACCTTCATATGGTACAAACTGAAGATGATGTTTATCGAGAAAAAGTGCATTGTAGAGCTTGTTCGTGTCCTCTACACTGAGGCCAGACACCCCTCTATCTTTATCACGAACAACGTCTTGTGGCCAATTGACAATCACATATCCCTTCTTCTGCAGGTCCCCGTCAAGCGTGGACCATGGAAGCCGACCATTGGATAGACTGAAGCCAATTTCACCTGCATACGGGATGATCAACTGATTGAATACGTTCTTCGTGCAATAAAATGACCTACGAAGCATCTCGACAAGCCTTCGTTTGATCTTACTGATCTTGAGGATCTTTTTAGCATCTCCGTTGGATGGAGAGCAGAAGACTGATGCCAATGGCTGGACATCCGAGACATGTCTATGAGGTGATGGAGATCTCGAATGTCTTGGGACAGCTCGAATGTTTCTACCACACATGAAATATTAGATGCTTTTGAAACGCTACTGACGGGAATAAAACGAAGACAAACTAACACTATATTCTGATTGACGTCTGTGGTTCTTTCCAGTCCGGTCGTGACGTTCTGTATATCTACAGGCAAGCTTGAAGGGATGAAATCACGAGGGACTTGAAATCCTTTTGAAGTTGCAAGATCTATCTGTGAGAATTGGATTGATGACTGTACGTGAACATCAGGTGAGCACTCGTACTAATTTATGTAGTCGTAGTTCGAATATATGTTGTCCTTGATCAAGCCCAAGGGAGGGATCTGGAAGGATGCACTCCAAGTTTACCTCATCGGACGCTGTGATCAACATTTCTGCAGAGCTATTTTCATTGGAACTTGAACTCCACATCGGAGACGCATTCCACGAGTGAGATACCATGGAAGACATGATAGAGTAATCTGTATTATATAGCTTTGAGGATACATAGGTAAGCGAGTGAGTGGAGCACTACAAATTGCATTTGCTTACACCAAAATCAAGATCCGACACTTGTCCAACTCCATAAATATGCATAGGGTATGACGAACATGGATGGAATAGGGGTAGTTGTGTGCGCTGATCTGGCTGTGTGATTGCAATGGTGAGTATCAGTACTAAACAAGTGATGATCGGTGAGTGTTGTTACCTGGTTCTCGATAGTATTGATAGAAGGGACTCGCCATATATATATCATTCCACCACAGGTTGTTGACGCCACAAATTCACCAGAGGGTGAGAAACAGACCGCAGTTACAGCTCTAGCATGTGCTAGAGGTTTTCCTATGGAAATACCTAAAGTTGCATCCCAGAGACGGACAGTCTCATCACTGGATGCACTTGCAAGGATCAATCCATCCGGAGAAAGGGAAAGTGAGCGTATCTTGCCAGTATGGCCCACCCATGGACGGCCCATTTGTTGTCCCGTATTGAAATCCCAACAGTAAATATTTTTCTTGTGAAATGAGCTATAGAACAGCCTGCTACCATCGTGCGACCACAGTATACACCATATCCTTTTCTGGTGGACCCTTATTGGACCAAGGAGGAGTGCGGCACTATTGACATCATAGACACGAATGTCATAACGAGTGCCACATGCAAGTTGCTTCCCATCAGGAGAGAGAGACACGGACCAAACAGTATTGTCCTCTCCGAGTCTGACCTTGATGGAATGCTTGTTCCGTTTTTCTTCCATGGTGTAGATAGCCACCGAGTCATTGCCAGCAACCACAATAAGTTGATTGTCTGGCGAGACAGTGATATTCGGCCAGCTCTCCAGCTTGGTCCATTGCTTGACAACTGTGTAGGTTTCGACGTCCCATACCTTAATCTCTCCATCGTTGTCACCACTAATAATTCTGGTTCCGTCCCTGCTCACAGCCATATCAGCTATTTGGCCTTCGTGCTCCATTTGTATCCCTTCTTGCTCCCTGCTGTCCAAATTCCAGACCCTTACGGTTCTGTCATCATTAGTGACGACTCTGTGTCCGTCTGGAAGATAGGTGATTTCCCAGATATCGACATCTTGTGCAGAGATGACCAGGTGCGGCCGAGATACATCATTATTAGACCATTGTAATGATCTGATGCTTGACATGGTTGCAAGGCGAGTACTAGTATTGAATGATTCGACGTATTTGCAAAGGGGCGCGATGAAGAGACAATAGGGAAAACACTAGATGTGGTGCAAAACCTTCATAGTACATATATACCGCCGCAAACCTCAAGGCTATACTTGGGCAGTGCAATGACTCGGACCTTCCTGTAGTGCCCAGCCGATCAACGTCGAAGGGTGGTTATTGTAACGGACACATTGGAGCAGTGTAAGTGGCAGTTCTCCGTGCATCAAAAATAATGGCCTCAGGCTGCATGCCAAGAGCCTGGTCCTGATGATATGGACTGCCTCGAGGGGATGTACATTTTCGGGCATGCAGCCACTAACAAGCTCGAGAAAAGCATATGCCGCACCTCTGAATCTACCTGTGGCATTCAGGAACCACTCTTCCACCTGACCTTATGTGTGCTGTGACACAGAAACCCTGTATCAGGCCGATGGTGATGCATGATGATCTACTAGCGGGACTGCAGTAATGCTGACAAATAACCTGGGAAAGGAATGGCGGTCTGCCTGTTTGATGCTGACAAGGATCAAACTCTAAGAAGGTGGAGCAGATACCCTGCCATTAAGCTAGTGGGACCAAGGACTGCTAGAGATCATGTCAGTTGGGAATGACGTATTTGCTGCAACGCTGTGTGAGAATATATCTATCGAGCGCACAAACTCAGTCATCGCATGAGAAAGCAGACAATGAACTGCATTACCTATTGAGCACACAAACTAGTAGATACATGTAAGCTCAAGTAGGTGATAATAAAGGAAGAATAATAGCTCACCTCAGTTGTC
>JBBPTP010000050.1:11041-49844 GCA_038094195.1 Pulveroboletus aff. carminiporus | reverse complement strand
GTGATGGAATGAGATAGAATGAAATGACTAAGTATAGATTATGAATTCAGTGTAGAGAGATTAAGATTTGGAAGATAGCATCCATGGATATTGCACAAATGACCAGCATAGAACTCTAACCATCTGGATCAGAAGTTAGAATAGAACAGTCTAGAGAGAAATGATAGAAGGATGAAGAGGAGAGATAAAAACTAATAGGTGCATCCAGTGCTGCATATATATTTCAAATTGCATTGTCTGTAGAGACTCTGAGAGGAGGAGCAGGTGTGAATGAAGGCAGAGAAGCATAACAGCAGGGAACTCAGTCTAAGTTGAGATTGTGTTGAATGAGTACAAAGAGCTGTTGTCCATTGATGAGGAGCTCACAGACCAGGATAAGAAGTTGCTGGTGGTTGAAGTTGATACCATGTGTATGTAAATAATGAATCCATGATGCATGTGCAACCAGTCTTTTAAAAGACTGGTCACAACTGGTTTTTGTCAGTCTTTTTGTTTTTTTCCAAACTGGGCAACTGAGACTGAGAATGAGGAAGACCAGTTGCAACCAGTTGCAAGTTTTGGTTGCATTTGGTCTTGGTCCAGTTGGGTCCTTGGTCTTTTGACAGTCCTAGGACTGGATCTTTAAACACTAACTATACATTACTGTGTTGCATGGATCATGTTTGAAGCATCACATAAGTGATTATTGTGCTAGAGGGATGGACATGATGTACAGACTACAGTTGGGTGCAACTATGTGACACAGCAAAAATAACATGATAGCCTATACTTGGATACTCACTGGCACATGCATCAGAGGGTGCAAGAAGTGTGACCGTTAATTTCACTCTACTACATTCAAAGCAAGGCCAGCAAGAACGAGATGCAGCATCACATAGTCGAATAGACACTGGTATCGACAATCACTGTTCCTCGCATGCTGATGGTCACCTCACTGAGTTCAAACTCCAGTATGTACCTAGACAACTATACCCTTTTCTGTTGTTGCACAATGTTCCGAGTCAAAGCTGACCATGATTCGATTACTACTTGTCTGTTTGAGCGGTATGGAAAGCCGGACAACGACGCAGAATCAAAGGATCTAGAAGAACTACATACTGGCTATGGTAATTGGCGTTGGTGAGATTCCAGAGACTCTCGGGAAAAACCAAGTTTGTGGTGACAGAGAGCGACAGATTGAAACCGCCTTGAACATAGATCAATGGAACTGCGTGCCGTCCATTATCAATGACGAACATGTCTTGACGACCCGTCAAGACGGACACATCCGAACTTGCCGTCCAGTGCGCGCACGATCATCGACAACGCTTCCGCGCCGAGTTGAATCTACACATGTTCAAGCTCTCGAGCTCGACTGTCTATCCCGGGGTGTTCGTTTGGATTTAACGATTTGAGGTCAACAAGGTTACGCGCCGGCTTGTGTTTGTTTATCATTGTGGACTGTTGGATGAAATTCCCACGACAGGTTTGACGCTGTCCGAAATGTCGAGCAGAGCGGGAGGACTGTACGGTGGCATCCAATTCTCCTCGGGCGCGACTCTCAGCTTCTCTTCCTCCTCTGCTCTTCCTCCTACCCAACAACAACTCCAAGTCGACGAGAAAAATCAAGTAGCCAATGTCTCATCACAAGCGCCCGACGGGCAAGCGAGCACGAGCATTGAGGAAGGAACTGTAACGTCAGGAGGGTCTGGGCCTGGGTCTGGGTCGGTGGCAGGAAAACCTACAGCCGGTATCTCCCCCTCTCTCGCGCCTTGATGTGTACAGCCAAAATATTGACCGTGTCGCAATCATGACCGTTACACGTTACTGCAACCCATTCAGGCTGGTCCGCTGCGCTCGCCTTTGCACCCGTTCGTAGGACACAAGCCAAAGCGAAACTCGCCGCTACAAGGTTGCCCCCTGGGGTGACAACCGTGCCGGTTCAAGTGGCCCCTGCACCTCCAATTCTAGGTAACCCAGTCAATTCGAGTGCCACCGTCTCCGCTACTGCTGTTGTATTCGCTCCGCCCGAGCTGGTTGCGCCTGCAAATGATCAAGCAGATGTCAAGGACGAGCCCACCATCGGGTGGCGGAAAAAGGAGAGTTGGGGCAAGAAAGTGAAACCCCCGTCGATGGTCCTGGATGAAGATGTCAACGGTTTCAAAGCTCAGCAAAAACGCAAGGGGCCTGGTGGCGCTGGCGGTAGGAAAAAGGGGAGGAAGGTGAGCGCAGAAGCAAGTCCGTCTTCTTAACTAATATTTTGTCAGAGCAAAAACATGCAGCCTGTTGCCGTTTGGGATCCCACGGAACAGTACGACCCACTAAAACCAAATGACTATAACGAATACAAGCTCTGGAAACAGCGTGACCGCATCGAACGCGCGACAGAGCGGGCTGCTGAGAGGAAGCGTGCACGTGACGCCAGAGACCAAGGCAGCGACCAGACTGATTCAGAAAGTGAAGACGAACGTCCTCGCAAAACGGGTTTGTTAACTATTCCTGATCTCTTCATGTCATCTTTATGACCATCTTTTCAGGGAGATTTGATGACCGGACTACATATGAACGGTGGTCTCGAGAGGACGATGATCGCCCACGCGGTATCGGGAGTGTCGATCCTCCCGCAGCTATTCTGGACCGTAATATGTCCGGTGAGGATGCATATATGCGACGTCTCGCCATGTCGCAAGGGGCAGTGCCTCCTGGAGCGCTATCTCCTACGCCAGTTGCTGTAGATCGAAATATGTCTGGCGAGGAGGCGTATCAACGACGTTTAGCGTTGGCTACTGGAGGGCAGCCTGCTCAGGCTCCAGCCCCGCCGATATCTCAGCCCGCTACTGACACAGATTTCGACATGGCTCCTGGAAATGACCTGATTGAACCATCACCTACCTCAGTAGAACGTTCGGAGACGGGAGATGATGCTTACCAACGTCGTCTTGCGATGAGCCAAGGACTCCGACCCACCGCACCTCCGTTCATCCCTTTGCAGCCTCCGCCACCAATGCCTTCTAATACTACTGAACCTCCATCCCCTCCGCGTTTAGCATACAACCCATTTGCTCCACCTTCCAACATCCCCCCTCCTCCAGGACAGATTCCGAGTGGGTTCGAAGACAAAGTAAAGGCTGCTGCCAATATCGCCGCAAGGTTGAGTGCACTAGCCGCTACCGCGGGCGCAAACTCTGCTGGGTCTGGCGATTCTGGGCCCAACTCTCCTGCCCCACCCCCACCTCTGGAGGAAGAGGGTACACCTAAAAGGTTAGCGGAATCCAAACCCGAGGTTTCCGGTAACTTGAATAACTCCATTCATAGGGCTGATCCCCAAACTTTTGCTGCTCGCCTGATGGCGAAATGGGGTCACAAAGAGGGCCAAGGACTGGGGGCGGACGGTTCGGGCATTGTCAACGCACTCACCGTAGAACAAGTCACACAGGCGAAGGGTGGGAAAGGAAATAAGAAGACCACAGGACAAGCTCAGGGTAGACAGGTGATCGGCTCCAAGATGGGAAGGATTATCAATGATAATGAAGATGCGAGGGCACGTGAGGACCGCGAGAGGTTTGGTGAACCCAGTCGGGTGGTCGTACTTACGAACATGGTTAGCCCTGAAGATGTTGATGACGGTGACCTACGCGACGAAATTGGTACGTTTTGACTGACATGTCGTATGACTATTGCCACTGAATTCTGACCTTGTAGGCGACGAATGCTCGAAGAACGGCACCGTCGAGCGTGTCATTATCCATCTCTGTTATCCACCTCCCTCGAATCCCGAAGAGGCTGTACGCATCTTCGTACTGTTTGCTGGGCCTTCTGGAGCATGGAAGACTGTGAGAGAGATGGACGGAAGGTATTTCGGTGGGAGAGCTGTGCGAGCGAGATATTTCCCCGAGACATTGTTCCTTCAACATGATCTAGACGCTATTCTTTTGTGAGCTCTTTAAATCCTACGTGTCTATTTGTATTACTCCGTTTGCTGGTCTACTTTTTGCTTCGCCTATCAGATTATGGCCATGTTGAAAGCCAATTCGTAATCCTCAGCGCAGCAGGTCAAACATTTGAGTGGATGGTCTAAACGTCCCGAACTCGCTATAACCTCGGTATGCGTATGTCCTGAGGGGCAAGCGCATTGCACTGCGATCGGATTAAACGAGTCCGAGTCTTAGTATAAGGTACCTAGGCTATGTAAGACACCCTATTTGAATACACACGACCGATGTCAACGCGTCGGCATTATTCTGACGTACAGAAAATTGTGTGGACGGTGATCAAGGTCACGTTCCACAAGGAACGAACAAACGATGGATCTGTTCGGCGTATGGTACACTCTGCCCTTGTTTCATTGTTCCGATACGGGACAAACACAAGGCCTGTATGTAACTAGAAGCAACAATGTTAGACTCTGACACAGGAAGCATCATCGTTTACTCTGATAAGCATTACATTCACCTTGACATAAATATGACGAGACATCCCAAGAAAACTTACCTGGTTTTCAAGTAGACGTTCTGTCCTCCACAGCAAAAGTCATCACAATCCATTTATATGCATCAAAAAAAAAGAACCAATAAACAGGAATGCGATATGCACTAGCGGCATGGCAACCGTTCCAAAAGGGACCCAATGATCAGGAGAATATATCAGAGTCCAATGCAAAGTAGAGACGAAAGGAAATAAAAGCGTGGAAAGAGAACAATGTATGTGCATGTGAGACGAAAGGAAATATAGATGAAGTGGAGACGAAGAGGATTGATTCTTACTCGGCGTAGATGGACATAAATAGTTCAGCCGTCTCAAGATACGCCATAAATAAGAAATTGGAAAGATATATATTTGAAGAAAATATTGGAGAATGGCGGCGAATGAACCGTCCAATGCGCATATGTGATGACAGATTGCGTGAGGTTTGCAACGGCAAAACCTTGCAGTTAATTGCGAGATAGCCAAACAAATGGAGCGTGGAATGCGGCCTGATTGGTTATAGGTGTAAAGATGATGGTTTCAGATAGAGATGGATGATGCTAGTGGCATTTTGGATGATTGAAGATGGATCGTGTGGGCTTTCGTAGAGCTGGCTGTGTCGAACTGGTGGCGTTGGAGCATAACGGACATGTAGAGCGATCGTGCCACGTGAGACACAGAAACTCAGAACCGAGAGCAGTCGTAACGATGGCGTAGTCAGAAGAATGGTCGAGTAAGTCCCAGCGAATGTGATGGTGGATAGCTTGCGGATCAGCAACGGACCTTCGACAAAAAAAAACTGAAAGCAATAGGCGAGAATGCGGCCAGCCAGCCATGTTCGAGAGCTGTAACAAAGGGGGTAACGGCAGTGGAGCTCGAGGTCAGTATGCAGCCATGCGAGCAGCATCGAATGTCTCGGCCCGCCCAATAGGTACTCTAGCCAGCCTTTTCACCTTCGATGAAGCGCCTTTCGTCGGAGGAGGACATGGGCTGTCGCCAATATCAGTTTCTTCATCGTCGGTCATAGTAAGGTTTCCGATCTCGGTGAGAGTAGAGAGCCCGTTACGACGAGTACGAGCAGCATTCGCAGCAGCGAATAGCTGAGAGGCACCAGGAGCGGTGTTGCGTTTGGATTGTGGTTGTGGTTGCTGTTGGGTCAAAGCGGAAACCTTGGAGCCGAGATCGCCGTAAGCGTATGACTTTGTGCGACCGAACTTAGCCTTTCTGAACTGATCCAAGTCCTCGCGACGAGAAAGCGCATGACTAGGGTCATCCATTGTCACATAGCCATGGGGCTGGCAGCGGCTCGCAGAATGCTTATAGTATGCGCAGTACCCGCCTTCTAGGATGTACACCTCCGGGTAGTGGATCCTGGGGTATACGTGATTGTTCATGGCGCGATCTTTAGAGCGGAAGTGCTTCGCACTATTACACGTTTCAGTGTGTTGTAACGCGGGTAGAGAAAAAAACTTTACATCGTTGGAGCTCTTTTGACGCTGAACTCACAATGAAAGACTAAAACTGTCTTCCTGGAGGTATCACCGCTAACACATGGTTTAGGTCTGCTCTGGTTGAGAAGGAAATCCTCTACTCTAGCCGTGGTATTAATGTTGATGGCGCCCGGGATATGACCACCGTTATATTCGTAGTCGAAGCGACAGTCAATAAGGTGGAATTGAGTGACCTGGGTGTTGTATGCACCGTCCAGCAGGGCATCCAGCTACAAGGACGTCATTTAGGATTGCGTGTCATTATTACAACTAATGACTCACAGTCTTCGGGGCGATCCTCATCAAACCATCCTCACGAACGCGATGACACGGGAGAATCTTGCCTAAGGACTCGTTATCGCCGAACCCCGGAAGCATGAATTTCGCAGAAGGACTCTCATGAACCTCTTTGTTCGCCATTGGGCTAGCACCAGTGAGAGGCCTGAAATCCTCTGTCCCATCACGACGACGGAGGGTCTTGGTATGTTGACGCTTCATGTACGCCTGAGCAGGCGAGGACATGTCTGGTCCATCAAAAGATTCATCAGACATGTCAACACCGGAGGGTGGAAGCATTGCAGAAACAGCACGCCGGGAAGGCCCTAACTTGGAATGAGCGAGACCTTGCGAAGGTGATTCTTCGGACTCCGTTATGGGCCGCGCGGAACGCGCACCACCCTCTGCAGGATGCACCACAGCGGAGAAGATAGGGCGACGAGGACGCTTGTTAATATTCGAAGGAGCACCCAGACCCTGCAGTCCTGGCTTGCTGAAGTGAGATAACAAAGGTCCACCTTCAATGCGATCAAGTTTATGCTGGGACGGTGACGAAGGCGGAGGAGAGGAGGGATCATCTTGTTCGATGCAGCTAACGGCCTCAGGCGATAAAGGGCGTATCTTCTTTAGCTGACCAGCGCCAGGCCCGGGTGTCTCCAATTGCGCCGGAGATATGGAACTGTTAAACATGTTGAATCCAGTGATTGTTGGAGCGGCAGATAAGGGAGGCGAGCCCAAGAGATCTTCATTCCGAGCCACTGGGGGAGGGTCCACATCCATTGCGTCCTCGGAAGAAAGTCGGGCTTCACCAGGCTGGTAAGGTGTGTGAGCCGAAGACCTTAATAGCAGTATGAACTGGGACACAAACATGTACGGGGGCAAATAGATTGTCGTCGGAGGTTGGTAGGCGTTCCAATGGCTTGGTGGAAAACCACTCGACTGGTAACGCGGTGCGTTGAGTGCCTTTAGATCCAGATTGTGTGCCGGACTTTGAATCAGACATGGAGTTGTTTGAAATACTATTGTTGCTCAGGTCTTGCCCAAACATGCGCGCACCACTCGTGTAAGCGCGAGGTCGGGTCATAGGCTTGCTAAATTGCACGGGTTCCTTGCGCGAGACATGAGACGGCATGGGAGAAATATCCATTGCGTCGTCTTGGATGGTGTCGTGAGTGATATTCACGTAGTCTTGAGAAGGAGAATTTAGGGACATAGTAGAGGCGAACGAAAGTTCGAGGTCTGAGGAAAGAAATTCGTCGAGGTCATCACGAGGTTTGAGATTTTGGCTACGTTTGCGAATTGGCGCAAGGGGCGCGCTGAGATAGTGGGAAGAGGCTGATGAGATAGTAGAGAAAAAATTCATGACTTGGGGTCCAAAGGAGTATTCGTGATCCCGCTTTCGTTTCTTGTTCGAATGACGATCTGTGAGATGTTTCATGATGGAATGCAATATGTTGAGAAAGATACGCGTCCGGCAATAAAATTGAAATAATCAAGTTGAATAAGTTTGTGGGTCGTGTGATATGACGGTAGGATGCGAGGTCGACACAGACAGCGCCCGAAGGAAGTGGTACAGTCAGTGACCGCTACTTGGGGGGAATGAAGCTGAACGGACATGGAATAAATACCAACCGAAATATAGTCCGAAAGAGCTTTGATCACGACCAGAACGGGCTGTCGAAGAAGATCAAAATGGCAATCAGTATGGCAAGTTTGACAGGAGTGTGGACTTGTGGAACAGAAGTTGAAAGGCCATTGTCCGCTTAAGCTGGTCGAACACAGACACCGACCTCGTGGCTCGCTTACAGTGCAAGGAAACCACCCCCTTGTCGAAAAGGATATGTGAGGGGGGGAAGAGAGAGATTACCTTGGACGTAATGAATGAATTGGCGGAGGAGGCCGCGCCTGGATATGTGGGTGTTAGCAAGAAAAGCAGGAAGTGGCTGGTAATTGTAGTGGACAAGAGGACTCTCACGGAAATTCGAACACGGATCAGAAAAGGTAAGCAAGGCCTGTATGTGGACTAATGTGGGTCCCGATCCCGTCCCTTGCCATAACCATATGAGTGATGCACTCAGCCTTCGGCACGACACTACTCACCTATCCAGTGAAATAACTGAAGATTGACCGTCCTAGATTTAAAAAATGGGTGTTCGGACTTAGACCGTCCTGTCTGCGCTCGCTAGATGTGCTCGCAAGTGGTCAAAGACCTTTGTTTGGTATTTTCTTTGGTCCAAAGTTGACTTTGGTCACGTGCTCATCCCATCCACAAGAAACAATAAGTTCGTTGTCATAGCACCTCGGAACCAAGTCACACCGAGACAATATACATATACACAATTCACACTATCGCGCGTCTCTTGGTCAGGGAGGGGCATGGGTCCTTCACGTTCACTTCAGACCACCTTTCGAGCCGTTAGCGAGTGAGTGGTACGTCACAGTTGATAGTCAACGTACGGAATGAACACGGTTTGCAATTTTTCGTGATGAATTTCCGGGTACTTCTCCTCGATAATCTTCGTGATCGAGTCGAAGACGATCTGCAACACTACTAAGTATGATGCGTGCATCCTACTCGACCTCACCTCGTATCCCGCGGCATTCAGGTGCAGACCGTCGTGAAGGAACCGCTCGCAAGCCCGCTCATCGCGCCCGGCGGCTTCCCAGATCTCTGTCCACACATCCGCTACAGGCACGCTCATCTGTTCCCCGACTTCCTTCACAGCCCCCGCGTATGACTTTGTCTCCGCAAAAACCCGATCGGTCCGCTGATAAGTATTCACCGGTGGTGGCGTTATCAAAACAATCCGGGTATCGGGCGAATAGTACGCTGACATCGGAGATTTGACCATATTCACGAGGTGGATCAAGTTAGCCTTGTAACGGTCCCTTGGGACGTGCTGCGAACTTGGAGGTGGCGCAGCATCGTTGGCGCCGAACCAGATAGTTAGTATTTGTACCTTTGGGGCGTGGTGTTGCTCATGCTGTTTCGCAAGGATCTACAGAATATCTGCGTCAAAGCGACTCTATACCTTTGTGTGCGAGTTACCTGCTCAAAGACCGGAATCGCCCAGTCAGTCTGATACCCGCTGAGACCTCGGTTAATCACATCAAACTTGCGAACATAGGCAGCTACACACGGCTTGAGTGGTCAGTTGATGTATACACCACAGTGAACATACACGCCAATCGTTCTGCAAATCCAGACCGGTCCCATCCTCCCTGGGTAAGGGAATCTCCTAGGAGTAAGATAACATCTTGTGTGTAAGCTGCCATATCTATGAGTACCTATCGAACAGTACGGTCAGGCTACTACTTTAAACCAGTGGCTACTTACTGTGTGTGAGTCTTTAGAAAAAGCAGGCAGGATGAACAAGCAAGGAGTATTCGTCTGGTACACGTTCTATGAACTTGAGATAATCCGAGATAATCTAACTTGAACCCGAACGGGATCCGGACCGAGCGGCCACGCGGTCGCCTGCTGAGAGGAATGCTCCACTTTGATGGACCGTAGTACCCCAAGTGAACGGTCAAAAATACAGCTGAAGATGCGACTAACAATGTACCCAGATGAGTAATTGGTATACTGGTCAAGGGATTGGTATAATGTAACGGGAAGTAATGCAGGAGTAGCTGGTAATGGATATTCATGTTGACTTCTACGCCAAGCCTCGTAAGTGCAAAATGAGGCAATGTCAAACGCGGATAGTCAGTGTAGTTCCGCTTCACTCTGGCACCTCGAAAAGCGTTTGATACGGCCCCTTCAGAGTCTCGTCGACCAGACTATTCCCAGGTTTCCCAGGAAACTCTGGCTGCTTCCACCATGTGTAGTTACGTATCGCAGCCACCAGCGGGTACGTGTAGGCAAGATTGGGGCCAATTCCCCAGCTTCCAGATTCGGAGGGTCGTGTCAGAAATGCAGCCTTTTCCTACCCACATCCAGTCGCATCCAGTTTCAGCCATTTATCGAAGAGTCGATCATTCTCACAAAGTTGGCGGTTGGCGTAGCGAAGAAAAATCCCGTAAGAAACCGGACGAATGACTCTCCGTCGCGCACATGGATGTGTTTGACTTCGCCTACCAACCCTCTTGCCGTGAGCAGCTCCATCGCCATGAATGGGACCGCCCTAGTGTGTTCGCTCCCTGTTACACATTCCTCGATCGTCGCCAAGTCAAAGTCGTTCAGGAAACCGACATTGCCCCCCCCCCCCCCGGTATTTGCACATCAGATTGGAGGCGCTGATGTCACGATGGCAAACACCATTCTTCCAGAGTAAGATGACTTTCAACGACAGTCAGATCGCGTTCAATCCGAGGATCACATTTTACCGTCTGGCACCAGTAGTTCAAGGAAGGATCACCCACCAGATTCATGATCCAGATTCATGATAGACATCAACTCCAGGAATAGGGGTCCCGTGCTCCTTCATCGGATAGCCCAACATGTCAGCGAATCTCCATTGTGGAGGGATCTGGAAATATGTGGTAGCAGCATCTCCAGAACGTGGTTTCGGATGTCCATCTCCTTTGCAATATCATACGCTTTTTACAAAGTTTCCTGCCTCCCGTGCGACTCTCGTCCCAAAAGAACTTGGCGACTAGTTTCTCTTTCGATCCAAGCTTCTTACTTGTCACGGGAACAACATTGGTGGCTCGCCCGTTGAGACAGTGAAAGATTCGATACTAGAAGACTAGTCTAGTGCGAGGTACTTTACCCTTTCCGAGTCATTGATGTACAATGTCGTCATGGAAGCCAAGAAATCTGAGGGGTGCCTGGGGAGTTTACTTAAGTCCGGATCATCATGGAATTCAAGTCCCAGTGGTGATTCTGGAACCCCTGCATCGCGAGAAGGAGTACCAGAAAGCAAGGGAGGCCTTGGATGAAGTTCAACGTGGAACACTGGATTTAGCCTTGACGATCGTAGCGCCAAACGCATAGGAGATCCCTTGCCATAACTCAGGTCAGACTATCCACATATGCTGATCTCGGCTCCGTACAATCCGGTTTGGGCAGCAGCAGTAATTCTGTGGGAGTCAGCCGTACTGGTTTCGGCCTGGGATCCCTGGCGAAGCTACTCCATCTCCAGGCCAGAGACATGATAAACAAATTATTCGGAATGTTCATCTGCAGGGATTACGCAGGCTTTCGATTTAAGATCTAGAAGGCAATCGAGCGCAGTGTTCGCGACACACAAAGGCTAGGTATAACCAGCCTCCTTGTCAGCCCCGGAATCACGAAAGTCCGTCAGAACGCAACGGACCAGAAGAAGGGTACCGATTCCCACTAGGCTTCTGGGTGGCCAACATCATTCGCCGACCATGTGCCATTGACAACAGGAAGAACAAGATTGAGATACCCATCGAAGAGAATTGCAAGGGGCGCGGTCTGACGGTTTGGAGTGGTGGGGTGCATTTCGACTCGAGGTGTGATTTTTCAGGTTTCGAAATTCAAATTTTCGGTAGAGGCGGGCGGGTAAGGGTTGTCGAAAGCCAGTCGTTGTTGAAGACGTCGGTGGATGTTTGCAGTTAGTTGGTCGGAGCGGAAGCCGGATCCGCCCAACGTAGTCCCAGTGCGAACAAATATTTTGTCGACATGGCTTCGAACGGCCCGATACTACTGCGTGTGTCGAACAAGAGAGCGTACGTGTGGAACGTGGACGGTAGGACAAAGAACAACGTTTCACCATCCGTTTTCTTCCTAATAGAATCAACCAGATATCGCTACACTGCGATCACAGCATCGCATTTGCGGGATCCTGGCCGGGACGCTTCCCCATCTGTCACAGCAAAACGTTTTCCTGGGCGCCCCACTTTTGCTGATGCCCGAGGAGGTGGTTCTTCTCGTCGACAAGAGTACGTCAAGTCATCTGTCAGCGCGTCAATCGCGATTGACTCGGCTACTTTGTTCATCACAGGACTTGCGATACTGGTGGACGACCAGAACGCGCACCACGATCCGAGCACAGCTGAACTGGAGGTGTGGGATTCCGAGCGGCGCTCCGGAATCGAAGAACAGCTTGCTTTGGCAGAGGAACACGAAGCTAGGGAGGCCCTCAATCCAGATCGCGCCATGTCCGAGACAGCCATCTTGAAGCGCAAGGAACGAGGGGAGCGAAGGGCTCGTGGTAAAGCCAATTCTCTCGAACTCACTCAAAGTCTACCCACACCTCTCACCACCGAATCTGTCCCTCATCCCGCCGAGCCGTCACGGCCCACCACATCGGATAGCACTAGTGTGACTGTGACAACCTCGTACACCGTGCATGTCCCCGGCGCATCATCCGCATTTGAGTGGTATGCCCCGACTAGCCATTCTTTCACCACTCTTGCAGCCGCACGCAACGCTGGTATATGGGATTATCCCGAAACGTCTTTTCAACGTGCTCGCTGCGCCGTCTTCCGAGATTTATGGGAACAAGGTTATTTCATGGGAGGCGCTATCAAGTTTGGCGGCGAATACTTGGTATATCCTGGTATGTTTATTTTCCCGTCATTCTCTGTCCGCTGCCACGGATCCGCGACGGTGGCGACCTCATTCTCAGATAAACATGAGTCCATCCGCACTTTTCTAATCTTCCGAGAGTACTTTTATCTGAGATATTCTGATCGTTTTTCGTCGCAACATCTTTTGTCATCAGGGGACCCATTACGGTATCATTCCCACTTTGTCGCATCCGTAGTCGAGTCTCCTGCGAACCCCCTTCGACCAATGGAGATTGTCGCTCATGGTCGGTTGGGCACTGGGACGAAGAAGGCTCACTTGTTATGCGAGTGGGACGAGGACAAGCAAACCGTGACATATTATTCCATCGAGTGGGCGGGATTTGGCTAAGGTCCGTATGTCCAAGTTATCTCATTCACGGAAAGTGGTGTTGGTTTGCATATCCATTAGCAAGTGGTTGTGGGACTACCGATAATTCACTAATCTCGCTTCCGCCGGTCTGAACCCCAAGTAGTCCTTCTCTCGTTTGATCGTCCCGGTTTGGAGGCCTGTTGATGTGACTTCCTCGTCCCAGGCGGAATCCTGTGGAGCTCAGTCCCTGCGCCTTCTTCAGCCCTCTCGGACAAGTTACTAGGTATTCTATTGTGACGGGGTTCCCCAATGCCTCCCCCGACGCTGAGGATTCGAACGATCAGGTCATTGAGCCATATCACCGTGGCAAATATAGGTAGTCGGATCGGAATCAGTGGCGAGGGGTAGCGCACTGTATCGTTCTTTGAGGAAAGGTGCGGGTTAAACGGGTCCTGGGGAATAGGCCGGGCGTGCATTGCCATGATAACATACTGTACGCAACGAGACTCAGCTCCGCGTGCGCCACGATGTCACCAAGATAGTATGCACGTACCGCAGGGAATAGCAGTGCAAAGAGAGCGGCATTTGCGAGACTACTCCCCCATGTGCAGAGAGCCGCGGAAGGGAGCCCAAACGCGAAAAAGTACGGCCAACGTTCTTCGAGATATCTCACCCTTCTCGAAAGGGAGAGGCCACGTGCAGTCCAGATGAACCTACACCCAGATACGTTAGTGAAGCCACCTTTCTTCGTGGAGCGCTGTCGTAACTCACTCGAAACAGTAATACCTGGATGAGCACGTGAGTAATGTTGCAAGCTCCGGCGGCGTTGACGAGGGACTTACGCATCGATCCAGCACATGAATGCAAAGCTTATTAACGGACCCCCGTACGGGATTGCGCCGAGAGCGAAAGATACGATTACTGATGTGAGAACCATGACTGCTCGGTACGCCGACGTTGCTAGCATGGTCAGCATTCCTGTATAGGTCACGGGTTGTTGTGGTGTGCGATTTCCGTGCTGCAAGAGAAACGTGCGTTTGGCGATAATGTTGCACCATGAGCTCTGCAAGGACGGATGTGGCATGTCAGAGCGGCATATCATACAAGGAATATGAGAACCTGGTGCGGACATTAAGATAGAAGGAGACTCCAACTACGGGGAGCAGCCACAGCACTCTGTAAAACCAGCCCACATTTCTATGCAACCAATGCGGTTGGTCGTGAACGAGTGGTTGGAGGATCAGGTCAAAAGTGTAGATTGAGGCCAGAGACAGTGTGTTGAGGAGGAGAGACTTGAGAACGTTGGACCGAATTTCAGGGTCACTGCATGAGGGGTGGGATGGCGAGACAGACGAGAGGAGCGTGGACGGTGTACCTTGATGCTGTCCTTATGACGATGTCCCACCGAAATGCGTCGAACAGCCCACGGAGGATGCATTTGGCCTGGAGCCAGAGTGTTTCGTGCAGGGGGAGAAAGATGGGGTAGGCAGCACGAGAACTTGGGGGGCGGTGGACTGGTTGATGGCGATGTTGTTGTGTGGACATGAGACTGTCGCGTTACCGCACTTGTTCCGCTACGGGGAGCTGGCTGCGAGAGTTGGAGGACCGCCCGAGTTGCAGCCTGCCGTGGAATGACGCGAAGATGATCGGCGACTCAACCGGTGACTTTCTGTCGTCGTCCGAATCAGTCTCAGCTCTTCCCCGCAAGCCCCTGGTGATACGACGGGTCAACATTGTGTGTTTTATCTAGCAGCCAGAAAAGTTCCATCCCCATGCGCGTAGCGCTCAGAGACCGCGATACCCGGCAGAATGGTGTCCTGGCAGACTCTCCTGCACGTGTCCCCTGACCCCCTCCTGCTCCCCCCAGTCATGCGTGAACACTAGATTATGTCACAACGCTTTGATCCCGCTACACGTCACAAGTCGGAAATACGTCCCCACACGTCGCCACTTCACAAGACCGGTAGAGGTACGTTTCCAGTGCGCAACACAACCTTGTTTGTATGATAAAGAATACAAGAGATACCAAATAAGACGCAGAAAATAATAAACAGGACGAGACAGAGGTAGGAGGGCAAGCATATCGAGGGATCGCAAGCGTACAACATTGGAATGCCAACCTATGGAAAGTGGGAGTAATGGACGGAAGAGAAGAGTATTTAGTGGAATTCTTTGACGGAGAACGTCGTCAACTATCAGCGAGGGCTATAGAGGATCTTGAGAAAGCAAGATGTTTACCTTGTCTTCTCTCCCACATTTACGTCGAAGTCTTGGCAGACCTCTTAGGTGGAACTTTCTTACTGGCAGGAGCTTTCTTGCTTGTGGGAGCCTTCTTAGCGGCAGCAGCCTTGGCCTTGGTAGGAGCGCTCGTCCCAGTGACAGCCTACTGAACGTCGGCATCGACACTCGGAATAACCGAGCAATCTTACTAACCTTCTTCGCCGCCCCTCGCTTCGAGAGGGCAGTCATCTTCTTGGCGGGTGCAACTTTCTTACCCGCAAGAACCTTCTTCGGAGCCTTGGCAGCGGCAGCCTTAGTTGCAGTGCCTTTCGAGGCCTTGGTAGCCTCGGTCTTCTTTTCGGCAGCCTTCCTAGCAGCCGGGGCCTTGGCAGCAGTGACAGTCTTCGTCTTCGCTGCGGCCCTCTTCGCGGAAGTAGGTTTGACAGCAGGCGCCTTCGTGGAGGCTGTCTTCGCTGGTCGCCCCTTTGTTACAGCTTTTGGTGCGGCAATCCTAGCAGGCTTGTTCTAAGGATGAGATCGGTGAGGGAGTCACGTGGTATATAGGTGCACGGACCTCCTTCGATGCCGACGTATCCACTGGCCTAGCATTCTTAGGAGGGAGTTTAACCCTGCCCGCGGGTCCTGCAGTAAACCGCATCAATGTATACATACACGACGTTGAAGGAGTTGGTATTGCCTTTGGGTAGTACAAAGATACCCTTCTCAGCACCAGTAGCGATGGCCCGAGCTAACTGTGTGTTTTGAGCATTCCCGATCTGGAGGTTGTACTGCTCCTCAACATATCTGAAGCACCGTTTAGCAAGCAGATCAGTCGAGCGTTCGTTGGAAATGCGCACTTCTTGATGTGGGGACGGGACACTCCTTGACGGGAGTCTTCCTTGTTCGCTGCGATGCACTCCTATTTTGGATCAAGCGAGGTCAGGAGGCGAAATCGTTATCAAGACACAAGCCCAGAGTAAGGGGGCGGCACGTCAGTGTTTTGGACCATCGACCCAAGCTAGTCGCACATAAAATGGGGCGGGGGGACCAGACGTCCCCTCCGCCCTGCCTCTTCGGGAGGAAGGTGTGCACGAGCTCATATGCGACGAGCAGGGACAATTTCACACCAGGGAAAAACCGGACGGTGCATCTGAGTATCGGAAAGACGAACACTAACTTTGATCATCTCAATCCAGCTTGGATGAGTGGCAGCAGGCCGGGCGGCTGTCTTCTTCGAAGTCTTTGCGGCGGAAGATGATTTCTTCGTGGACATCTTGGAATATACGATGTGGGAGTGTCGACTGTGCTTGCTACTCCAGCTCGAGGTCGGGTGTCCAGTCGAATTGGGGGCCTGCGAAAAAGTCCTGCAAGAGATAGTAGTGGTTCAAGGGAGAGAAGTGTTAAAACTCCGAGGGCGCGTTGAGCAGTCAACAAACTCAATTCGCGGAAGTCACGTGAGTCATTATTTGAGATATGGATAACGCGGTCACCTCTTGTTCCACAGACGAGGGTTGACCTCCTCGGTGGATGTGATGGTAAGTGTGGACCTCGAGCGGGATGTTATACCCCTCAAGAAGCGGGAAATGCGGCCAGAAGTTGTGGATCAGCACGCTACAAAAGTTATGCTCTAGTCGCATGCGAAACGTCATGAATAATCTCGAAACTTTGTCGGGAGTCTCATATATCTGCCTTTGTTTTCTTGGGGGCTTTGGAATTGGAATTTTCTGTCCGCTATTCGTTTTTCGGGAGGGCGAGAGATTCGATGTGTTTGTGGGCCAGTAAACGGACGCGCGACGCGTCCAAAAAAGGAGCGCGTCTTGCGCCGACCGCTTATGGGCGATCTCAGATCGACGTCGGGAATCACCGCAGGACCCGATTGGCCGGATGAAAAAGGCAAAAATGTTGTTCGTTGGTCCCGCCTTCGGTGAACGAGCAATGACAGTCTCGCCGAGCATTAGAGCGGCTGCTCGTTCGGCCTATCGCGACCTACTTAGGGCCTCTACCTCGACATTCGCAGGTACATCAGCCCGTTCTCCCTGTCCATTATAGTCTAACCTCTTCCTAGGTGATGTTTCGATACAGAGAGGTCTTTTGCTTGCTCGGTCAGCGTTCACCACCTTAACGCTTTTACAGCCTTCCGAACACAGATGCGCACAAACACATTGGTTTTGGATTGTATGGCACGAAACGACCCGAGCAAGGTGGAGGAGAAAATACAGCTGGCCAAGGATCTCGCAACAACACTACGGAGGAACGTGGTTCAAGCTAGAAGGGTCGAAACACCCTCCGGAGGAGAAGCGTGGAGTAGGTTTCACGTCGAATGACTCCTCACTCATATCGTTGACGTCGTTTGCAGGGTTACGCATCACAGGGGAGACAGAAATTGGAGACAATTTAACCATCAAGAATCCCCCACAAGTCCAGTCCAGTCGTCAGGCACAGAAGACGGAACAAGATGGGACAACGTAAATCATTGTCCAGAGTACCGAATTGCTTGTTTCTGAGGCTCATACGAGACATCCAGAAAATGCTGTTCTGCCTAACACGCCAGTACCTCGCAACTTCTCGGCGCTAAAGAGGGCTCACAAACAACGAACGATCCCAGAGTTGCATGAGAAGGATCTAGTGGAGTCATTCGTACGAGGTGGGCAACTATGTATAAACCCTACAAACTGCTGATTCCCTACAGGGAGCGGCCCGGGAGGACAGTCAATCAACAAGACAGAAAACAATGTTCAACTTCTCCATAAACCCACTGGCACCCGTGTAGCATGCCAGGAGACCCGTTCTCTAGCCACTAACCGAATGCTAGCTAGACGTCATTTATTGGAAAAGGCGTGTCATAATATATCCCCACTTGAGCATATCACAAAAGTGCTGATGCAGACTCATTGTCTAATCTTTCATGCAATTAGCTGGACAAGCTGTACAACCCCGGTCTCTCAAAGGGAGAGTTGCAGCGTGCTAGGCAGAATGAGAGAGAACGTCAGCGACGCAAGAAGGCTAAAAAGAAGGCCAAGGTAAGGGCCGAACGAGAGGAGCGGTAAAAGGACTAGTCAGCGACCACTGTTCATGTACCGAGTCGCGCTGAGGCATCGTGAGGTTGGGGTGTAGTTACCAGTCTACGTTATGACAGGTGTGCCGGAACACTCCGAGTCGGTAGGGTAATTGGCTACCACAAGCGCGTCACTGCCAGTACGACTCCCGCACTGGGGCTGCATCGACGTGCCATGTCTACACAGAAGCAATCGTCGCTGTACACCCTTGCGACTATAGTCAAGCGGTAACTAATCTGGTTTTTGCCCCGCGAACAGCATTCTCATGCGGCCAATTACAGATTGGAAGCAGTTGCCTCCCGGTTTGAAGACCTCGAAGACACGAGACGCGAGACCCGGAGACAGAGTACTAGCACCGTGACAAGCTTTGCCGATGCCCAGCCAGCAGCTTCTCCTCCACCCCCACCTGCAGCCCCGGCGATCGTAGTCCAACCAGTGATACCTCCCAGCGTCCAAGCCTTTGATGCGATTGTGGTCGAAGCTAGGCTGAAGCCGCTAGTAGAGCTCACTACTGCTTTTGCCCCGCAAGTCCTGGTCGATCAAGTATACTTTCCACATAGCAGGATCTATCATTACGTCTTATATGATGCCCTCTGATAGGTGGGCTTGTTTGCGCAAGCGATCCAAGTATTGCGCGACCTATTGCTCAAAGCTGCAGTGTGCAAGAAGCCAGACCAGCAAGCTTTCGAGGAGCTGCTGAGCCCGTTGCAGGCCTCAATCGAGGCCATCACAAGGGCCAAGGAGGCCAACAGAAAAGAAAGAGAATGGTTCAATCATCTTACCGTGGTCGCCGACGGTGCAGTGTGCGTCGGTTGGGTCACCGTCGTAAGTGTTCAGCAATTCTTGTGGATATCCCTTACGTGCCGTCGCAGGAACCCAAGCCAGCTCAATCCGTTATCGATATCAGGGAATCGATCATGTATTACTCGAACAGAATTCTCAAAGAATTCAGGGAGAAGTGCTTACAAATCCACCAAATCCCAAATGACGAATTGCTGATGTGTGGATTAGGGATGCCCGCCATTCTGAATGGGTCCGCGCCTTCGTCGCTGTCATGGATGAAATGAAACGCTATATTCTAGAGAACCACCCGACCGGCCTGGTGTGGAATGCTAGTGTCGGTTATGCGCCATTTTTCGTTCGTCGTGATCCTGAATTTTATCCTAGGGAGTTCATGTTTCAGAATATAAAGCTCCTCTGTCTGCAGACGTTTCTCCAGCTTCCGCACTGCTACCCCCTCCTCCACCACCCCCTCCTCCACCACCACCACCAGGCGTCCCATCAGCACCAGCAGCGGGAGGCGTTGCTGCCGTGTTCGCCGAGCTGAACCGCGGCGAAGAAGTAACGAAAGGCTTAAGGAAAGTCGACAAGAGCGAAATGACACACAAGAATCCGGCTCTACGTGCAGGCAGCGCTGTTCCAGCAAGTACTGGGCCAGGGGGTTCGCGCCTGTTATGTAACTGAAACTCGGACTTACGATGACTCTCCAGTAACAAAAAAGCCAACGAAACCCGCGAAACCTGCTGCGCTGATGGGCAAGAAGCCCTCCAAGTTCGCGTTAGAAGGTAACAAATGGTTGATTGTGAGTTTCCGGAACCGAAACTCGGTTTCCAGTGCTCACGTGAACGTACAGGAATACCAAGAGGATCAGCCTGCGTTGGAGGTGATGGATGTTGAAATCAATCAAACCGTCAATCTGTTTGGGTGCAAGAATACCACCGTCGTCGTCAAGGGCAAGGTCAACGCTGTCACACTGAGTAAGTGATGCGGACATTGGCGGATCTCTGAATTGGTGCCATTCTTGTTCCAGTCAATTGTACGAAGACATCTGTTCTTGTTGAATCTGTGATCTCTTCTGTTTCTGTCACCAAGTCACCGTCATTCCAAATTCAGATCACGGGAACGGCTCCGACCATCCAAGTGGATTCAACCGACTCTGGACAGATTTACCTTTCAAAGGAGTGTCTCGGCGTCGAAATCACAACTGCCAAGTGCAGTGCTATAAACGTCAGCTTGCCGGTTGAGGGAGAGGAGGATGGAGTTTTCCAGGAACAAGCTGTGCCCGAAATGCTAAAGTCGGTAGTCAAGGACGGAAAGTTGGTTACGAGTGTTGTGGAACACGTTGGCTAACTTTTTTAACACCGATGATCTCATGGGGAGACGTAGACAATTAATCACGCCCGCGCTAATACTACTTTGACGCTACGGATCAACTGACGCTGGTTCTCCTCTTTTTTCTTGCCCCTATCCTGAGTAATGCTGTAAGGAGTTGGCATCGCTTCCAATTGTGGCACCAGCTGTCTCTATCTTGACTCTTATCTTCACAAGCCTCCCCAGCGATCAATCATGGATAGTACTGGTTGGCGCGCTCATAAAAAAGCACAAGAAGTAAGTATCCTCCCTGCTGTTGATCAGCCTGGCGTCGATGGAATGACGAATCCGCTGATCTTGCAATACAGGATGATTTCTACTACCAAATGCAGGGCCAGAGAGGCCCAGATGGCAGGTTTGTGCCTGTAGAGGAGGTGACCCCTCTGCCAGATGGCAGTTTCGTCGGTGGTTTCCCCGTGCCTGGGGTTCCTCCCTCTCTTCCACCCAGACCACACCACACAGGTCCACCTCGTTTCCAGCAACCACGCAGCAGCACGCGAACAAGTCATGGCTCCCGTTCGGAAGCCCCATCAATCGTGCGGACCGATTCCACTTACTTGGCGCAGTTACCCCCTGCCGAACGTTCCCGGATGCAAAGGGCTCCGCGCACGGATCCGTACCTCCAATTTATGGTCGGTCCCCTGCTGCGCTATGACACCGTAGATGAGAATGGCCTTTGGCACGGTGCCGTGATGATAGTTAGTGCGTATGTTGCAAAAACACTGATCGCGTTTCGTTGACTCCGTCGCTTAATGCAGCCGCTGATTCGGGATCTTCTTATGAGCCTCATCCTGTATTAACATATCAGTGGGACCCCGAAGAACGAGCACAGCCGCGAGCTGGTAAGCAGAATACTGGGTTGTCCTTTGATCTCGGGCCCCATCCAGCCGATCCCCATTCTACGGCGATCTCCCCGGCCACGCCAGTATCGGAGAGTTTTGGTCATGGCGATTACAAGGCCAAGGGTGGGGTAATAGATGATCAAATGCAGCGCGTCACTGGTCAGGAAATATACGTCTATGCAGGCAATGGGGGGTAAGTGACACTCTTCTTCTACATAAGCAGTAGAGTGATCCCAATTATCCAGAACCTTCACTTTCTGGAGGTTCCCAATACAGATTCAACTAGGAAATACCGAACTATGTATCAAATACAGTGTTAACAAGAGCGTACAGCTTTCTTTTTTTGTGCCACCCATAAACCAGAACATGCGTTGGGCTGCCTATTCCGTGCGTGATGAACTGCTTCATTATTAACGTACTCATAACACCCGATTCCTGTCTAAAGTGCAACGGGTTTAGTGCCGGTGTTAACCAAGAGGAATTCAAGGGCCCTGGGTATAAGAATGGTTATGATCCAATGTGGTTTGACTTGCTTCGGGAGCACGCGAGGGAACCGTTCCACGTATTGGTTGGCGGAGGAGACCAACTCTATTGCGACTCGTAAGCCTTGACTCTCTGGAATGAACACGATGTTGACCTCTCCAAAGATTGACAAGGGAACCAGAGATGCAAGACTGGATCCACCAATCAAAGTCAGCAGTGAAGCTGGCATATCCTGTTTCTCAAGAAATGTCGGCATGCATGGACCGCTTCTTCTTCAACCATTATTGCGCCTGCTTTAGGAATGGCGCATTTGCTCGAGCCAATAGTTCCATGTACGTACTTCTTGATATACCCTTCCAGATGACTCATTTCGGTCCAGACCCATGCTCAATATGTGTGGTAAGTACTTGATATACGCGCCATTGACTCTGATTTTGGATAATTGAATCTAGATGATCACGGTAAGCATACTCTGAATGTCGTCCCTCTGCATCTTTTGCTGACGATCTCTCGTTAGATCTGGTAAGCCTATTTCTTGAATGAAATCGACTTTTCTTCTAATATTCTGAATTGAGATTGACGGATTTGGGAGCTGTGAGTTTGTTGACATTATATGAATATCATACTTAAATAGCACATAGATCCCGATGACCTGCAGTCCTCGCCGGTCTTCCTTGCGTACGTTGTCCAACGAAAACTTTCCGTTTATTTATCTCCTTGTAGTATCGGTACCCGGGCATATTTCTTCTATCTGCTTTTCCAATGCTTCATCAATCGTGCGGCTATATTCTTGCTACTTCAATTCGATTTACTGACGAACTACGCCAGCATATGTTGATGGACTAGATGACCGTCGGGGTGCCCATCCTTTCAAATCTTTGATCCTCGGCGTTCAGGGACCGTATGTTGGCTTGCCATCCCACTCATACCTTTCCTATATGGGTCCGAATGTACGAATCCTGATGCTGGATTGCCGGTAAGCCTCAAACTTTCGTTGGCTTTACTTTGATCTCACCTTGGCGAAGAGCAGAAAGGAAGAAGGACAGGGTCTGTAGCAATGAAGAGTATACGAAAGTGATGGGTGCAATTAGTCAGATGCCCCCTCACGTGGAACATCTGATTATACAACTTGGTGCGTCAGTCTGATGCTGCGAATGGGAGCCTTGCTTATTCGTTCCTTTAGGCATTCCAATCGCGTATCCACGCATGGTATTCATGGAGGGTGCATTAGACTCCAAGTTGAACCCTCTGACAGCCCTTGGACGTAGTGGTCAGGCTTTGACCGGGTTCGTGAATAAGTTCAATGGAGAGCCAGAACTACTCGACGACTTGGTAGCAGTCTGATCACAAATCTGGCTACTTCAGTGATGTTGACTTTTGCCCAGAACGATCATTGGACAGCGAAAACCCACAAGGTATGGATAGATAAACGCCTTGTTGCTGATACCAATGGACTGTGGTATATTTTCAGCAAGAACGGAATTGGCTTATCCAACAGCTTCAGGGCATTGCAAAAATGAAACGCCTCCGTATCACATTCTTGTCGGGTGACGTTCACTGTGCTGCGGTTGGCGTTTTGAAGACTCTTCCTCGACAAATTGGGGGTAAAAATGGGAAGAGCCAGGATGTCCCCCCTGCCACAGATCACCGGTACATGATCAATGTCGTTACAAGTGCAATTGTCAACACACCGTTCGTCTTACCTGCCTCGGTCCCGTACATGTTTGACATCTAAGTGATATGTAGGCCCCCCGTCGCAGTTATTGGCATGGTGTCTACTTTGGCCACCAAGACGCATAAGACACTACACCATGCCGAGACGGATGAGATTATGGTCCAGTGATGATCTCTGCGCACTTTTTCGTTACTTATCACTCGTTTCCCAGCTGCCGCTCTTTACGCATGACCCTGACGGCACGCCACGCGATAAGAACAAGGTTATTATGGGACGACGAAACTGGTGTGCGGTGTGGTGGGACCGGAACTCGGGAGAAATGGTGTTTGACATTCGGGTAGAGAAAGCAAAGGGGCTGGGTGAAAGCGTCGGGTATGTTTGTACTCTATGGTTCAGGCGGTACCTCAACGTCTTTGCAGGTATCAAGTCAGAACCCCTCCACCACAGTGGGTTGCAGGGCAATGATGCGATGGCATTCATGGCTCGTGTAATTTTACCACTTACTGCTGTGTTTCTATTTAAACATTACACTCACAACTCGCCAATGGGATTCATGGTAGATCACTCGGATCTAAATCCATTACAGGAATATTGAAATCCTCCGTCTCCATATCTCCCTCCTGTTCCGCTTCGTCCTCCCCAATTCCTTCCAATGCCTCTGAATTATAACCACTTTCTGTCTCGGGGATGTGATGGTAATCGACACTAGATGTAGCAGTGGGTGCAGGCGAATGCGCTTGGTCGGTATCCTCTGGAACGAGCAGCGTAGACGCGAGCAATGACGATACAGATGGTCCGAAGCGATCGTCAATCACAGCCACAGATTCGTCTTGTGCAGTGGCTATCTCACGAAGGGGGGATGAGGTGTGCACAGACGCTTGACGTAGCTCCGCTTCCCTTGCACGTTTCTTGGCCGCATTTTGTTGCCGCCGTAGTTCTTTTTGGGCTTTCTTTGCCGCCTCTACTCTGTCCCTCTCATCTCTCGATGCCAGTTCAATCGCAGCCTCCTCCTCCTCCCGCGCGTCAAAGTCCCAATGTTCTTGCATGAACTCAGGGTAACGCTCGCTCATGGGTCGCCAGGTGCGCTGTGACGATGGCTTTACGTCCTCTCCAGACGAACTCCGAAGGAAGCCCTCGATATCAGAAGGTGGCGGGAATTCAAAATCGGGACCAGGATTGATCCTTACCCGTGCATAATTGAATAAGGATATGAGTGGGTAATACCCGAGCGTTCCGTCATCAAAGGGATTCTCTTTGTGCTCCCTCGGAGCGCCCTCCTTTGCACGCTTCTTCGAATTCTCCTTGTCCTTCTTTCGTGATGCGGGTGTCGTGGGTAATGGGAGATAATCATACAAGTCGCGAAAGGCGATGCTTTGACATTCTCCATTCACAAAGAAGGCGATATGCGATCCTTTTAATTCGGGGAGAGATCGTAAGGCAAGAGCTTCTACTCCCGGTCCCTTGCGTTCTGGTAAACTTTTAGCACCTGACGTTTTCTTATTGGAAGGAACCGAGGGTAAAGAAGCCGTAGTCAACGCTTTGTTGGAGAATTCCATGAGTTTTATCATCTCCTTGCTCTGAGGATACTCGAGGCTTTCAAAGTACTCTTGGCCCTTGAACTCGATGGCGATGCGTTCCCGCTTCAAGTGCGCGGGGTCATAAGGATCTGCGGGATTAGGCTTTCGCCTTGGGGGCAAGAAAATATACATCCCGATAACGTCTCCTGTGCGAAAACTCCGACCATACGGACGCGGGCGAGACAGTGTCACCTTCTCACCAGTTTTGTCTCTGTACCCGTAGGAGTAACCATCAAGCCCGACGGGTCCATTGAGGTGTGCCTCACGTCGCGCCCAACCAAGACGGACGTGGCTACCTTCGCGCATGTTGGCGTCGGGAGGTTCAGGCGGACGATCACCCCCGCCGCACTCTATACGCACCTCCATGTACCACGCACCCTCCCTGACCGGCGCATTGCAACGGGCGCTGCGAAACCCGCGTTCGCCCAGGAGTCCAAGCCCGTCGGGTGTAACCCTGACAAACGCACTGCGATCCTCCCAGCTAACGCGAAAAGACTGTGGTGCGCTCTCGATAGTGCGACAGGCCAACACGGATCCAGCAGGCGAAACGCCGGCTGGGACGTATCGGAACCCGATCCTATTCATGGCAAGCTGTTCGGTGTTGTGATACAAGACATCTGGCGTGTCTGGAAAGGTAGGAAAGCGAGAGATCGTAAGACGTGGACGCGAGAAGAGGTCATGGCGAGCGGGGAGGACGACATTGGCTGCAGGGTTGGCATTGGCATTGCTGTCGGAGGGTGCTGGTGATGGTTCGGGAAGACCTGGTGCAACCTTGCGTTTCTTTGGGGGGTGATTGCCTGGAGTCGATGGTCGCGATGATTCGGAAAGGGATGGCATGTTCGCGATGATGGTCAGAACAAAGGTTTACCTCAGTCACGTGATTCGTACGCGCTAATCGGTCACACCAGTCGAGGTTTTTGTGCCGTCTTCCGCAGGCGTGCGTGGACTAGACTTCACTGTATTACGTGGGCTGGGGTTTGATGCGATGCGGTACACAAACCTTACTGGACATTATACGATAAACACAGTGGTACCACAGGTCAAGAGGGGAAAGGGAGGGGGGATCTGGTCAGTGTGTTCGAACAGGATCATCTAGACGTGGTCGCTCCAAGAATCCCCCTGTGAAAAAAAAAGACCTGGTAATGGCTGTGGAGTCGGGCGTCGACCGGTAGAAACGTCATGGTATTCGTACAAAGACTTTCAAAGTTCCGCCTAACCTCCCAAGTAACAAGGTATGACTAAAAGAATGTCATTGGACCAGCAATACTAGTTCTACGCAAAGGTGGTCCACGTACATGTCCGAGATCACCCAGCTCCCGTCCGTGGAATTGTCAGAACACGTGATCTACTACCCTTGAATAAGTGCTTGGCACGCCTTGCACTCTCTACTAACCGCTCTCATAATGACTGCCTTGCGGTGCGTTCTGCTAAAGGTTCCTCAGAAATGAATTCCAGCTGACACAAGTCCAGACGTATTCAGAAAGTGCCCTCTCTTCCCTGGTTGCAAAGATTATGTAGCTAATCGTTTGGCAGGAATTGAAGGACATCATTGAGAAGCCTGTTGATGTACGTATTGCGCCGATGGCCCGTGCGATTACGCCGTTGATCGTATTTGTATAGGGTATGTCAGTGGAACCAGAAGAAGACAATCTATTTGTCTGGAACTGCATCGTGAAAGGCGCGGTCAGCCCTCCCTACCTTTACTCATATGGTCGCTTGACTAACGATATCATTGATCTCTCCAAGTACGATAGCCCATACAAGGGCGGGACATTCCGCTTCAAGCTTGAGCTGCCGCCCAATTTCCCTTTCAAGGCGCCAAATGTAAGCTATACGTGTTAAACATTCCACCCAAGTATGGACGTGGTGTTTTCTCCCCAACATGTCGTCCCCTTCTCCTTTCTACATTTCCGTTGCGCTCTGGCTCTCTTGCCACCACCCCCATTTAAAAGACCCGCGTCCCCTCGCTGTATTACGTACCTAATGCTTCCCCACTTGCCAGGTGGTGTTTCAGACCAAGGTCTATCATCCTGGGATCAATGAAGAGGGTAGCATCTGTGTTCCTATTCTCCGAGACGAGGTGAGTCCACGGACTTTTGACAAGTCCTATTTGAACACGTTTGTACACAGTGGAAGCCATCGATTACATTGTCGACCGGTAAGCGAGTTAATTTCACCCCTTTCCGTCACAAACACGCATATCACAGTCCTTGCGATCGTTCAGGAGAAGTTGAATAACCCGAGTCCGGATGATCCATATGATCCCGACATCGCTGCAGTAAGTGATTTATGGCCTTTCTTTCACGGACGTGGCAACCTGAACGTGACCGCTTAGCTATTAAAGACGGACAGAGCCAAGTTTTTGGCGAACGCGAAAGAGTATACAAAGAAGTGAGTTGACTCTTGGTTTCTTCCTCTGCTCGTCTGATCGGCATATTCGCGATCCTGCTGAAACATTAGGCATGCTATGTAACGCATCCTCGGCTGATTGTAGCTCTAGAGCGAAACACGACCAGGGCTCTGTCTACGGCGATGGCAGTCGTGACGACTGCGTTCCGCGAATTTAAGGCTCGTTCATACCACCCAGTGCTTGAATTTCACTACTTTCTGGCCTTCTTCGGATAAGATAGTTGCGTCTGTATCTTAATATGATAATGGCACGATGGGAACGAAGCATGGGAGCTGGCTGATACGTGGCCGAAAGCGGCAGATTGAAAGAACCTGCGGACTTTGCCTAAGCCTATTGTGTCTTTCATTTGAGGCTCGTTTAGGTGTTGTCGGGAGAATTCTGGGACAGAATCACAAAGACGGTGAAAGCCACGACGGTGCACAAACTGAGTGTTTCCCCCACGGGGAGGGCCTTGTGCTAGCAGGCGTAGTAGACCACGTGCAGGCGGAGCCAAACGCGGTGTGATCAGGCAAAGTGCGCTCGCCGCCGTGTTGAACGTCGAGCTCACCGCTCGTGTCTCGATTCGTGTATTGATAGCACTGGCCTCTGTGCCTGCGAAGTCTCCGGTCCGCGCTCACGATCAATAGCCTCCCTGTCCATTTCGTAAACACCTCAACTCGTGTTCAACACGTTGCCTGTCATTTCCCCTCCCAAGGTCTGTAAAACTCGAGATCTAATCCAAGTGCATCTCCCTTTCGCTTGTGTCAGCAAACGTGTTGAAAACGAGGGAAACAACTTGTGTATATGCACCGTCTTCGGTACGTTCCTCGCTAATTCGCGCGTGTCACCTCCTCAATTCATATTCTCTTCCTTACTTTCGATCTTACACCTCCGACCCTGCACCACGACAGCAAAAAGTCCGACTCTACCAGGACTTCTCCGGTCCTTCACAACAGTTCCCTCCCGCAAACATCTGAGGACGAGCATTTTCCTGGACTCCCTTCCACGAACGCTTTTCGTACCTCCCTCATCCTTCCCGAGTGTGTCTCCTGTCAGTTTGGTTCCAGTAGTATTCCTCATAACACGATCACAGGCTTGCGCGCCGGTTCACCCTTCTTCGTACCTCTTCCGGCGACCCAGTCTCCATTGTCGATCTTAGGCTCAAATTCGCCGAACAGAGGGCGAGAGGGGCGCTAAACCAAATCACAGAGGCCGAGGAGGATATGATTTTGCAGACCCTTGGCCGCATCCGCTCTAAGCATACCGCGTCCACCGCGCAGCTGAGCCGAGGCGATACCAACACAAGCGGAAGCAGCGAGGCAGGTGTGGACTCCGACTATACTCTCGAGCGCTCTTCACATCTCTCGAGCAACACCGCTTCCACCACCTATCCTGCGTCCTCTATTACTTCATCGCCCCGATCCACCAAGCGGTACAGCAACAACCTCTTTTCGTCAGGACGCTTGCGAGATTACGGGTATCTTCGCACAATCTCGCAAAAGACTCATCGAAGTGCGGTATCGATTACTCACACCGAGTCAAGTCAAAGTTTGAGAGAGGAGACGTCTCTGAACTCTATTGAGAGCCTACGACCCACTACCCCAGACGGGGGCGGTTCCACATCGTCACCCTCGAGCCCTAATGACAAGACACCTGTTGCGCGCACAGCCTCCCTCGTATCTTCCAACGAAGACTTGCCGCCACAGTCTGGTGTAGATGTTAATAGTGGTCTTCATCTTTCGAAGCGAGCTTCTGCTGCGTTGGAACAGGTCATTCAAGAGTTCGAAGGAGAAGTTGACGAGATTGTCATGCCGCGAACCGCATATCCAGTTCCTCGACCCAGTGACTCTGATCATTCACGCATGGAAAATGACACGAAGGAATCACCAGACCCAGGTACTTCGGTAAGACGCAATAGCTTCTTCCCATTTATATGCTCACGCGTGACCCGCAAATCAGCCCACCCACCATCGATCATCTTCCGACTATGAGGCAGGCACCGCAATATCACCTGATGGGCAAATTATAGTGGAACTTGAGACTCGGCGATTGTCACCCACTCCATACGGTCGCCCCGGCACAGTCTCACCAACTCCTCGCCTCCCGGGATACATACCGGGGATGCCCCGACCCATGACGCCGCGCGAATCTGCCTTCGACACTGACGATCTACGCTCACACTCTACCACGCCACGCGCTTCGCCCCCCATCCCAATCACCAACGGGCAGAACGCACACACAACTACACCTTCCGTCTCATCCGGGCTTCTCAGACGAGGCTCCGATGCATCCCGGAGCACCCCCCGCCCCACTTCCCCTCAGACCCATGCGATAACAAACTCCTGTTTATCACGCAACAACAGCGGAAGACGTACGCCAGATACTCAGCATGAAAGCACGAGTGGCACAGAGCAGGATAGCTCAGTTACATCATCCGCATTCATCCGACGCCGACCAATATCTCCATTGTCTGGTCCTGCATTCCAGCCGATGGCTGTTTCCTCTCGACCCAGCACGCCTTCAAATATTACGTGGACCGTCGGTGGTTCAGCGAGCCCCGAAAAGGCTCGCATCAAATCTGAGAGTAGATTAACACACAGTCGAAGTGCGAGCCAGAGCACTGAAATGGACTTTCAGATCAACGCTGACCGTTCCAAATCACCCACAAGGTCTTTACGCTCTGCAGTGCCACCCGAGCCTCCTGGCCCCACCCAAACAGTGCTCGCATCAAAATGGAACAATTCAACTACGGATTCTCGTGCGCCATCTAGTTTGTCCAACTACGACTTTGGGTCCACGTTGTCATTTGGTAGTCGTGGTCCTCGATCCCCGACTCCAACTCAGACCCGCAATGCGGCATCTCCCACATTCCCACCCCCTGACCCCAACAACGGTACAACTCGTTCCTCCAAGCAACACTCCAAATCCCCTTCCAACTATACTTATGGTGTCTCGCAACTTTCTTTATCTCCTATCGCGAACTCTTCTCGCTCTTCCCTAGAATCAACAGGTTCGAGCTACCATTCCTGGGAACCTAGTCAGAAAGCAGGGGGCGTTCTTGATATCTTCAATGGTTCTGTTGGCTCAACACCACCCACGTGGTATGGCCTTGACAAATCAGAATCTCTAACGCCCGGGAGCTCCCAGGATGAATGCGATTTTGAGGGAATAATCCGGCGTTACGCCGGACTCACGAAATCTGACTTTGCTGCAATACAGGAGAAGCTCGTTGGAGCCGCGCTCCACAAAGCTGCTTTTCCCGATGCTCGTGAGAGGTCGAACTCGTTGCGTAGGCGACGGCCCTCTACCTCCCAGTCAAATTACTCGACCAATGGCCGAGTACGTTCACATTCTTTTATCTTATAATATAACGGTTGCTGAGGTGCTGCATAGGTCATGAGCCCAACACCGACTCAAATTGGTCCTGCTGGTCGGCGGTCTCCCGCTTTAGACAATAATGCGAAAGCCAGCGCACTCCTAGAGTCGGTGGTAGATAGCATACCTATTACCCACATAGAGACCAAAGTTGAAGACAACACTCAACCGGAGATCTCTCCTACGACTCAAAGAAACCGAGACCTTGCGCGTGCTTTGGGCTTTGGAAACGATGACTCGGACCATCTTGTCGTCCCTCAAATGTCCGACCAGGACTCCTCATCCACATCTATTTCGCCTACTATTGAGGCCATCTTACCTCCAGAGTTTCCTCAAGACGTAGAGAGCATCGCCCCTCTGAGCGCACAGCAGGCATGTTCTGAGACGGCATTGTCTCCCGAACCACTTCCTCAGCGATCCCAGTCTATGCGAAACCCTCGAACAGTGCCCATCGACCAGACTGAGCTTGCCAGAGAAGTTCAGCGCAAGGCTGACGCGGCAACTGCTGCCCTTATGAAATCACCTGGGAGAAAGTTTACCGACGTGAATGCATCGACAATATCCGTATCTCGCAAAAAGATTGACCCAAGTCAGATATCTGAACCGCGACTGCTGTCGGCTCCTACTAGTGTGGAGACAGTCCCACTACCCGTCCCGACCTCACCGCTTCCAGTTCCTCCCCAACCTTCATTCGGTATTACCCAGCGTATGAGACGCTTTAGGGACACACTTAGAGTAAAGTCGACCACACCAAGTGGCGAAGAAGTCCCTACCGATATCCAACCACAGTCTACTCCAGTTTCACAAGGCCTTAGTCGTCGGCCGACCCTTCCGCTACCAAGATTCGGACCCGGCAGCTCAACTGAGCTGGTCAAGCTGAAGACCCCGAGTGCTGGCCCTCCAGCGCCGGCCGCCCCGGGTTTCAAAGGATTGATGGCACGTTTCCGAAAACCTCGCACGATGGACAGCGCGGGAGACAGTCAATCCAGTATGCATTCTCGAAGTTCGCCAACCACATCCTCACCCACAGCCTCGTCGCATCAAGGGCACGCTAGAGGGAACACTGCACCCTCCAGCCCTCCGACAGCCACAGATCCACAGCCGGGCGATGGAAGTGCTCGTCCGAGTATTGACGTTTCGGCTAGTCTCGGTAAAGATGTCGACCCCACTGCACTGAAACAGTTCGTTGAGGCGGCATCAAGGATTGGACTAGATCCGGTCGTTGTGAATGACTTGCTCACGCGGTCTTCCTCGGTTTCTCGAGCGGCAGGTTGGGTATGGTCTGCCGGGTCCTCCTCCACGACTGACAACACCCCTCTTACGCCCAACACACTACCTTCTGATATCTCGGACTGGAATCGCCCAGTCGATAAACACCCGAACGACGATCCATCCAGTGTCACGGATGACAAAACTGTGAGAAAGCTCTCTCTGCACAAAGCGGGGGAGCCTGGTCAAATTCGCCCGAATCGGCATATTCCTGAGAACGCTGCCGTCATTCGAAGGACACTCATCTTCCCCTCGGAGTTTCGAAGTTCCAAGGTGGACCTGAGTCAAGTGAACCGAAAAGCATTAATGCGACGACACCGCCGTTCGGGTAGTGCGACTTCTGCTCAGTCGGTTCGCTCTGTACATGACAGGGCACCGACGCCGCCACCTCCTAAAGGTAATAGCGGCCGCCGTTTCTCCACTGAGAGATCACCCCCGGTCCCCGGAATGACAACCTCCATTGGTGCACAGGCTGAGGTGCTACTTCGAACACCTTCCTCGAATGTTGGAGCTGAGAAACAAAATTCCCCGTATGATTCTCTGTGGGTAATATTTACCCTGTTAAACCACGTCTTAATCTCCATTTAACCAGCTATGATATGTACTCTGGTGAGAGCAAACATACAAGTACCGTTGTAGACGACGCGGGAACGGAGCGTGACCACGAAGGTGTAACCGTTCAGGAAGGAAATGCAGTCGAAGTGATCGAGATGGCTAACGGTGAGACTATATGGTAAGTTTTATACGCGCTGGACTACGTCTTGATTTACCTCGTTTCTAGGCAGATTGTCAATGGCTTGAGGGATGATGATATCGATTATTGGCATCCTAGTAGGACCAGTATGGGGTCAGACCATTCTACACGCGAGAACGGCGACGGTGTACAGTTACTCGTCAAGGAACACGCCAGGTCGACATCGAAGGGTAGCACTACTTCGATCAACTCCCGTAAAAGGACCTCTCAGAGCAGGTACCGCCCTGAAACCAAGGTAAGTTCCTGCCCTTTGTCGAGATTGCGCTGCCGATCAACCTCCTGCGACTAGGTTTTTTATAGCTCTTCCGCACAGATTGGTCGCCTTATAGAGAACCTTTCTCAAGGGATGGACGCCGGGTCGTTCAACTTTATCCTTAGTCAACCTCCTGACCACCCCAATGTCACTTCTTTCCATTCTGACACCGATTCGTAATGGATTGTTGAAGAAAAATTGGAACATATGCTTGGTGCTATCAGAAATTCCTGAGTACTGGATTTATTTCGTGGGCAATTTCCTTCCATGGTTCCCAATTTGCATTCGTTTGCTTGATTTCGTTCGCGTTTACATGTGCCGTCCTTGCTATACCCGTATTCGTACAAACTATGGGATATATAAGTGGAATTATCACATTTCTCGTTGATCTTGAATCACTCCAAATTGCGATCCAGCCAGCGGTTGAGATTAAGCGCGAGAAGCACTTCGAGCAGGAACAACCCATCAGTGAAGCTGTATGCCAAGGTACCGTAGGAGGGGCCAATGGGCGTTGCTTGGGCAAAGTGGCGGTACGCGGCGATCGGCGGGATGTCGGGACCTGCATACAGCTGAACACGACAGTGAGGAATGAGCACTCCGAGGGCAATAAGGCGACGGTACCTCGTAAGACATCGGATCACGATAAGAGCGCTGCCATTCATAAACCTGGCCATCGGCTGCCTGGAAGCGGCGGGCGCTGGGTGGAATAAAGGTCATCGCTGCCTCGAGGAAGTCGGCGTTAGCTTGGCACTTACTTGGGGACAGAACCAGGGAGGACGAGGTGTTCCATCGGGAAGTCCCTATCACCGATAGTGGCTACGCCGAGGCTGTTGCCGTTCACGGCCCAGTCAAAAGCAGCGACAGGGTGTCGGTCACTGAAAATCTAAAGGGGTCCGCGGTCAGCACGATGTACTGTACGTCCCCGCCACCTGTCGAGAGACATACATACCGTCGTACGCGTCGAGGACGGGGACGACATGGTGGTCTCGAACTCGAAAAAGACTGGCTTTTCGTCGTTGCCGATGACGATGCATCCGTCACGAGGGTCGTCTCTGCCAGTGAAGTAGATTTCGAACTCGAAGCCAGACATTGCGATGGGTGACTGCTGTGTGGACCCATGGAAGATGCATGCCTTCATATACGAAAAAAAATCTGGCTGAGCGGCAGTTCATGTTTCGGTTCTTGAAGCACTGCTCTCGTGACCTCGACGAGTGCCGGTCCACGGACAGGGAATACCTAATAGATCGTGGCGCCTTGTGTTTAGGAGGGAGTCACTACAGAGTGACACGATAGAGATCTGCTCAGAAATACCCGGTAAAGTAATGTGGCCAGTTGGCCCATCAACACCCTTGCATGTCGTTGGTGGGTTCGCCTAGCCGATCAAATGTCAAATAGCACAGCTAAAAAGGTTAAGTAGCACTTCCCGAAAGCTTTGCGATTCTGGGGTACGAGCCTCACAACACCCAGATAGAGCAGCTGAACAGCCAGGGAAGCTATTTGTTTTTGCACGGTTTTCCAGTGCCTATTCACAGGTACCTCGGAGAACTATCATTCCGACAAGCATGTAAAGGGGCGATCAAAAAAGCAAGTAGTGGCTTAACGTAATATCATTGCCAGAAAAGCCAGTAACTGTCGGTTCATTCATGAGTTGACCTTCCAGAGGGGCCGCTTTCGCATTTTTCGAGTGACGTGAACAGCACTTCCACTCATGTGACCTCCACCAAATGCAAGCACCACCGTCTCCTCCGACCCATGCCCTCGCGCAATGCCCCTTTTCCTCAACTCTATAACATCCTTCGCGAACTTGAAGCGACATTGATCGGAACCTGTGATAACAATGGGTCAAGCGGCGGTGGACGACCGTGCGCACCATAAGCACCCACCAATTTGGAAAGTAGGCGATTCCACAGCCGCCTTGAACATGTCAAACGGCACAAGAGAAAATATCTGCAATAAGGTATCGCGACCGGAATGCCCCTGTGATGGACCAGGTTCGGATCCTGCGGAAGAATATATTTCCAGTGTGTTGGGAAGTGTAACCACGAGAAAATGAAAAACGTCTTCTCGTAGCCTACGGGCATACTCCCCAAACACGGACGTCAGGGGTGGTTGGGGAACGAGTGACCCATCCGGTGACATGGGGATGCGATCAATGAATTCGAGCCATTCAGTAACCGTCTCCGCACTAATGGATTGCCTGCAGGCTGCATATGCATATCCACACAAATCCTCCATCCCACCAAGCAGACATCCGGCCGCGAGAACGCCTCGTGCGTTCTCGGGCCGAATTAAGTTGATGGAAACAGAGGAATAAAGGTATCCCAGCGCTAAGAGAAAGGCCGGTCATCAACAGCTGAGACTGCTCACGCGACAAAGCAATACCTATGGCGAAACCCTGTAAATGAAGAGAATTAGTGTTAAAGTTGACAAGAAAGAATAGACCCCGCTCGTACGGCCTCCGAGGTGGTGGTCGTAATGATAAGGATAATAGCGGCCGGTCTTCAAGTGACGCGCGTTCTCAGACTCGATCAACTTCTACTCGGCCGCTGGCCACACACGGTGGCGGAAATGAACGGGGACATGACCAATACACACAGAAGACATACCTCGTGCGTGACCTCGGGTTCGTGATCAAGCTGCACGTATATTACACGCTGTCCTCCTGTTGGTGGAGACGTGGACATTAAATGTGCAAGAAATGGAGAACGAGACAAAATTATCGCATGAAGGCGGTAGGAGTTTTGATGGACGTGCTGACTCCAGTTTAGTGACCCGGAAGGTCTCAGGAACGGTATTTGCTTACAAGGATCGTGTCTGCGTAGTTCTGGCGTCATGTGAGATCAACAGGCACTTTGCATGAAGACACGGGTACCCACACCAGTCTGAAAGCCTGCGTGATACAAATGGTTTACAATCTCTTCATTGTGCAATTGGTACGGTGTACTGGAGTGGCGTCAGTTGATCGGCGGGAGAGATGCACAGAAAAGGGACACTTGCTGCGAATATCCGTTAGATAAAGAGACTGGGGATACAAGCGAGATGTTTGCATCATCGCCATACGAGTGTTCTGATTGATGGGAGCCGGAAGTTACTGAACCATTAGTTGGAGCGTGTCCATTCAAACCGGTGCAGAAAGAAGAAGAAGAAGGAGAATTCATGACAAGATGCTCGACGGACGACTCAAGTTTCTGGCCACTCGGTGTCACTTGCGCAAACCAACGAAAAGATTCGCTCATCGACCGTGACAGCTACACCATGTGACAGTCACGTCACGTCACAGGGGTCTACTCGATCCTGAGAGAACAACACCACGTTGTAAACGCGTCGAAATCCATCACCGTTCCAAAACCTTGTTGGTCTCCAGTCATGGATACGAAATGTGTCATGAGATTATTCCTAATTCCGTGCTTCTCTGCCTCTGGCCCACAGATAACAGGGTAAGGCGGCGGTTTGGAAAAATACCGGGGCTCCTCGGGTGACTCGTTCGGCCGGGAAACATGAAGCTTTTTCGATATTAGCGACCATGAAGGTAACAATACGTGCCCGTGGAATAGGGGGCGTAAACTGGCTCACCATGTGAGATCTGTCCGATGCAAAGTTATTGAGATACACATCTCCAGGGACCACCCTAAAATGGCTGATCAAGTATTAAGTTTACTACCGAGGTTGACCGAAAAGGTAACCTTGTTCGAATTCTCCTCACCTTCGATACTGCAATGGTGTGCCCATGCCCAGTGGGAAGGTCTGGTCAATATACGCTAGGCAAGATCCGGGATGAACTTGCGAAGGGAATAAATCGGACCAGATCTCACGAACCATTCCAGTGACATGGGATTGGGAGACAGGTGTCCAGATCATAAATCCAGGTGTTCCGCCCGTAGCAATTCTGTGGTTGGCTGTGCATTTGGGGACGCTCGCGCAGCGCCAGGACGACGTGATAGTCCCATATCACCGGAGTATCTCGGGATGATCCTGCCCTCTGATTCCATAACGCTACCTGTGTGGTAAACTTCAGGGCTCTGACGTATGAATCCCCATCCATATCAATTACCGTCCTCGTCGGGTTGGAGATAAATACAGAAAATACATCCCACTGCTGCTCGCCCCCCGATGGGGTTAGAAAGCATTTTACGAGCAAGTAGATGTTCTCTTCGCAGTAACGGCTCGTGTACACGCAGTTGTCGCGGTCAGGAAATGTGGAAGTAGATTCCATGACTAGAAATTCGCACTCCGCTCGCCAGCCTGCCAGTTGGAGTGCATCCGGACTTGTGTCAGCGCACCCAAGTACCCAGGACCATGTGGTCTTTGCGACGGTGTACAGAGTCTTGATAATGACAGAACTTTCTTGTGGGTCGGAACCGGACAAGCCACTAATAGGAAACATCGTCAGCATTCGTTATACAACCTCATTGTTTCAATAGGAAATGTCGGATACGATAACAGCGCGCCTTTTGCTGGGGCGCAGCTTCCACTCGCAGGACACCCTTCAATCAGGATTGAAAACACAGCATCGAGGTGTACCCCGGCGCCGACTGTCTTTTCAACATTGGTGTGAGCACTGTATCGTGGTCACAGGCACTCCCCGGAGTCCTTTGCGCAGCCCCTATATAAACCATCAGGATAATCATTCCCCCAGGGAGATCCTGTTCTTAATCTCGCTACAAATCCGCATTAAGAGCAGGGCGGTCGAGTCATTATTCGGTCTAATTATCGTTCCTGAGAGGTCAATTGCACTTGCGGCTCACTGTACCCCACGCATTCCCAATTGTTTCCAGTATCCTGTTAGATTTGGTGGACACGCACTCAAAAGATATCCTGCGCCATTACGGGATGAGAACGTGCATGGTCTCCGGAGGATGCTGTAGGCTCGTGTAATCGCATCTATGGAAACGACGACGGCACGCGGACCGGGAGCTGGTGCGAGATTACCGATAGAGATAACATACCTTTCTACCGAATGTAATATTCAGCTGCGCAGGGCCCCACTGTTCTCGATGTAGTCAATATTGAATGGTCAAGTCGGAGACTAGGTGGGTTCTGGAAGTCACACCTGCACCGAGACTTAAACAATCGGAAATGAGAACAAAGAAAGCAGAGAGTACGACCACATCTTCGCTGTAGAGATCCGTGCAACTAGGTGTTACATTGATATTCATGTTCTGATGTCTCTCGCTTAAGTAGTGTGAATCACTGTCAGGATATATAATGATGCAGAGTTTCCCAATTAATCCAACCAGGCCTGCGAAGGCTGTCAGAGGAGATCCGGAATGAAGGCGGGAATATACTTGGTGTATGCGATGAAACCTTGGGCACAAGATGGCATAAGGTTTGATAGTGAAATCAATGGGGATAATTACACACATCGATGATACGTCCTCATCGACTCCAGTGCTTGGAGTCCAAACCTGACATAGAGTCAAGGGCAGCAGAGTACGATGAGACGGAGGCGATTGACAGTATGTGAAACGTGTGCAAACATTACAGCCGAATAATGATGGGCGTAAACTAGGGCATATTGGCGATCAAGCAAGCGGCACTCCCTAACTGCCGGCGGACATCATGATAATCTACATCATGAGCTGTGTAAAAACATTGGTCAGTAAAAATATCAGAGATGAACTTCAAGTCCCAATAGAAGGGTAGGAACCCACAATCTTCAACCTCTCCCCATCTCTCTATCTGACTTGCCACTTCAACTTGAGCTGCAAGAGCTGCCTGCTCTGCAGTCAAGTGGCGCTTGACGAGGGCCAAGGCAAC
>JBBPTP010000050.1:0-10944 GCA_038094195.1 Pulveroboletus aff. carminiporus | reverse complement strand
ACGAGGAACGATTTGGTGACATAGGTGGCTCGTTCCATGGCTTTACAGGAAAGCACACTTAGAATGCCATCCCAGCACTTGTAGCCATGACGCACCTGCCATCTCCCAAGGGTCCATGCGAGCCAAGACATCGCTGAGGATCTGTCGCGTTCGCTCGGGTTGCGAGTGAAATAAAACGGATCGGTGAACATGTATTTCGATACCAAACGTACTTCTAGCCCATTCAAGAAGTGGGTCCCAGTGCTCTCTCTGCAGCTTGACAAGCGGTTCGGGATTGTCATGCTGGAAACTGGGTGGGTATGTCAGTATGTCAGTACCATCTGATCCCGACATGATCAGCGTACCAAATAGTGTCTGTGTCCAGGTAGTTTAGCAGTGCCCCCCGAATGTCCGGACGTGTTTCCTCGTCGCGTAGAGAGTCGATAGCTCTGGATGCGACGGATGTCTAAAGAGTTTGCAATCCTTTCTAGCAATCAATGGGTTTACCTACCATTGGTAGTGCATGTGGTTTCAACAACGTTTCCTGATTTTCCCATTCGTTGGCGATGAGCGTGGCGACTAAACGCTTGTTCTTTGGCAACAACAGCGTATGCCCAGATGGCGTCTTCAATGCACGCTTGTCCAATGTGACGGCAATTCCATCCGTCCTGGTATCGATACCGACAGTCTTCCAGAAACGCTTCAACGTTTTCTCGGCGCCTTAGAATGAGCTTCAGTCTGGGCCGCTAGATTAACTAATGACATACGGTTGGTTTCTGAAACCACCGAGTCCTCTTGAGGTGTGGTCGCATAGTTTCGGAGGACGAGTGTTGGTGCAGGCGTCCAGGGGACCCGGGCATACGTCCGAGAGACATGCTTTGACCGAACGCAACGGAATGCGCTGTGGTAGGACATGTTCGTACAGCGAAAACCTACAACGGGCACGTGAGCAGCTACTGTGACGTCACGTGTAGGGTAAAGTCAACTGGCAAACCTCGTCAATAGCGTACTGTGATGAAACGGAAGATAGCTCAAGGTCGTTCTGTTACAGACAAACAACCCCGGATTTCTTCCTTTTTCGCGCAACAATCCCCTATACAGGAGAAGCATCCACACTCCGAGAACACCGCGATCGACTTGACCGTTGAAGATCCAGAAACCGATGGACAACCACCTATCAAGAAATTGAAGGTCGGCGAGAGGAATTTTCTTGCTGACCGGTGGCGCTTTGACAGCACGCAAAAGCTTCCTATTGAGAGACCGATCGCGAGGGATGAAGACGACAGAAAGAAGCGTCACGAGGAATTCAAACGCATACTTCTTGCAGGAAACAGCAGCTTTGCACGTCAACAAGATGTCCAAGACAAGATGATAGAGTCATCCGAGGAAGAGTTACTCCAGGATCAAAATGATGTTCACGAGTCTGATGTCTCGGACCAAGCATTCAGGAACCTCCAGAAATTTTACTCTCACAAGCCGAAGAAAGTCAAGGGTAAATCAAGGTCCACATTTTCCGCAAAAGGTAAAGGAACGTTGGAAGAGCTTGGGCCGAGCGGACAGCCGTACACACCCGCCGAATTACAGGCAAGCTTTGTGGTTGCCTTCATGTCGCTTTTATCCACGTTCTCATCAATCACAGTCATTGAAGTTTGTCAAGGATAATCCTGGTGTGGTACTGATGATCGAATCGGGGTATAAATACTATTTTTACGAAGAGAGCGCTTCGGTATGATGTTCTTGCTCATTGGACTGTCGATCCTGTTTATTCTCGTTCCCAGATCGCTAGCAAGGAACTGGGCATCACTGCCTACCCTCGTCGCAATCTGTTAACTGCTTCGATCCCAGTCCACCGTCGCGATGTGCACCTCAAAAAGTCAGTCTTGGACTACCTCACTCTCAACGGGCTTACAGGAGATCAGGCTTCTCTCGCAAGGGTACAAAGTCGGGATTGTCGAACAGGTCGAGACCGCAGCGCTCAAGAAAGCCAGTGAAACCAGGAACATGCTCTTTGAAAGAAAGCTAACTGGCCTGTACACGGCCACAACGTAAGGCACTGTGGAGCGTTCATTTCCCCGTGTAGTGACTAATACTCATAGATATGTTGATGAGCTCGATTCCGTTGATGATTTGGACAGGCACACGAGCCCTTCCCTCGTTTGTTTTACGGAGGTGCCCTCAAGTGGTGTCCCTTCCGAGGACCACGTATCGATAAGCATGATTGCTATTACTCCGAGCACGGGAGATGTCGTTTGGGATGAATTTAACGGTAAATACGAACGCATCTAGTTTTCCTTTTTTTTTCACGCGGAATGAACCAGATACTATCATGCGTTCTGAGCTTGAGGCCAGTCTAATGTGTTTTTGCACATTGATTATACTTAGGGCAGATTTAGACCCGGTTCGCACATATGCGACCAGCCGAGTTACTGCTTCCCGAAGAGGGTCTGAGTAAACTCACAGAGAAAGTTCTGCGCCATTTTGTTGGGTAAATATTTTCATCACCCATCGTTAAAAGGCTAAATTTGTTCTTCGAGATCCATCTCCAGTGGTCAGAAAATACGGATTGAGCGCTACAAGAATGCAATGGAATTTTCAGAGGCGTTTGACTTTGTGACTGAATTCTATTCTGACAGGATCAAAGCTAATTCCGATGATTCGATGGGTGAGTCGTTCGCACGTCGATGAAAGAGACTTACTAGCGATGTTTTTCAGATGGCATATTGGGAGTCGTCACGACACTCCCCCAACAGGTTGTAGTTTCCTTGGCACATTCCATCAACTACCTATCGTTGTTCCGCATCGCGGACGCTTTCATGGGCGCCAGGTTTTTCACGAAATTTGCAAATAGAGCACACATGCTTCTAAATGCCAGTACACTGACAAATTTGTTCGTGTCTTGAATGTCACTAAGATCAAGTTTGATTGGGTCTTGTAGGGAAGTATACCAAAACCAGACGGACTATACCACTAAAGGATCCTTGATTTGGGTGCTCGATCGGACAAGCACCAAATTTGGTGCAAGATTGTTGAAGAGCTGGGTGGGACAACCGCTCACGGATAGGCGGTCAGACCTTAAATTGTATCCGCGCTATTGACATAACACCCGGACCTCTAGGCTACTCCAAGATAGGATAGATGCTATTGAGGAAATAATTTCCAGTTCATCGGAAAAGCTTGTCGCTCTCCGACAAATACTGAAGAAGCTACCGGATCTTGCCAAGGGGTTGTGCCGTATCCAGTATGGCAAGGTCAGATCCCCTGCGCTGTCGACTCTCGGTTAATTTGTTCAAATATTCTTGTAGTGTTCTCCCCAAGAGCTTGCTATCTTGTTGCCTGCGTTAAATAGAATCGCCACGGCATTCGACGATTTCGAGGAGGGTTCCTTGGGGGACTTCCATTCTAGATTATTGAACGAGATCGTTATTTCTTTACCAAAACTCAGATCTCCAATCCGGGAGTATCTAGGGGCGATTTCGCTCAAGAGTGCTGCTGCAGGGAAGAAGGAGTCGTTGTGGAGAGACACGCAGCGATTTCCGAGGCTCGCAGAATACGCCCTTGTGAGTACTTGAATTCTCTCCCACAATCCACACCTTGTTACCGAGTTCTCTAGATGATTCAAACTGTCGAAACTGAGCTTGAAGAAGAATTGAAGCGAAGTCTGGTGTCTTTTCCCTCTGTTGTAACTCAAGTACTGATTCAACCGCAGTCCGCAAAATTCTTAGAATGCCGTCTCTCCAATGGACCAGTGTGCTGGGGATTGAGGTACGTTACATGTCTCGCGATTCGTGCGGGCATCTAATACAGCCTAGTTCCTGGTGGAGCTCAAGAAGTCCGAAAACAAAGATCATCCAGTAAGCTGGGATTTAATATCGAGGTGAATATTTATGTATATGGATAAATCATATCCTCATGACCGATTCCAGCACAAAGTACTGCAGGCGATATCATACTCCTGAAGTCAAAAAACTGATCCAGGAGCGGGCGAGATATAAGGAGCTGCTCACCGCGGAAGCGAACAAAGCATATACTACCTTTTTGGACGAGATCGCTCAATCCCATTATTCCCTACTTCGAGATGTCATCAACAAACTTGCCATCGCGGACTGTCTCCTTAGTCTTGCCCACGTTGCGTTGCAAGATGGTTACGTGCGACCTGAGCTCACAGACGAAGACGTGCTCGATATCATAGATGGCCGCCACCCAATGGTTGAAGCACTGAGATCTGATCCATTCGTGCCCAACTCTCTATCAATGGGTGGGGGGTCCCCCCGTAGTGTCATTATAACGGGCCCAAATATGGGCGGCAAAAGCTCTGCAGTTCGAATGGCTGCCCTGATTGCCATTATGGCTCAAATTGGGTCGTACGTTCCTGCAAGGGCCGCAAGGATTGGAATGTGCGACGGAATCATCACTCGGATGGGCGGTAGGGACCCATTACCTCCATATGAATACATTAATTGATGGCTAAATTAGCGTCTGACGATCTGGCGCGTGGCCGCTCAACATTCATGGTTGAAATGGCGGAGACGAACGTGATTTTGAAGACAGCAACCTCAAAGAGTCTCGTAATCCTGGACGAGCTTGGAAGAGGCACTTCAACCGTGGACGGAGTACGTCCTTTGACCCTTACTTAAAGCGCTGAGAATCGCCAACTAAGTTATAGATGGCAATCGCGGACGCAGTTCTTCAGCACCTTGTGGAAAATATCAAATGCAAAACGTTGTTCATCACGCATTACCCTCTCGTTGCCATCGATTTGGAACGACGATTTCCAGATGACGTTCAAAACTTGCACATGGGGTACACGACGGATAGTCGCATTGATGGCAGAAGAGACATAACGTTCCTCTACCGGCTGACAGATGGCTTTGCTGAAGAGTCCTTTGGAGTGGAATGTGCCCGTCTCGCGGCCATCCCTGAGCACGTCCTCAGCGTAGCCACAGAACGTTCTGAAGCATGCCGGACTGCTACCGAGTCTCGTTGCAGGCTCAACAGGTGTGTCACAAGTACACTAGACTCTCCCCATGACCCTAAGTGCCTACTTCACAGAGCACGGCGATGTGTCCAACTTATCGAGCAATGTCTCATAAAGCGTGATCTTACTGCGCTCCAGGCACTTCACACGAGGGTTACGCCGTCCTCACAGACATAGAGGCAGACTTGCGTGCGCTGTTCCGCTTTTTACTAATCGTATCTGGAAATTTTACTAGCTGCGTTCTCCTTAGCACCGGATCACTTGCACGACACATGAAGCAATGAATGTTGTACACATACTTGGTAGGAGACCTTACATTGCTTTGTCGACACATTCTCTACTTCTGGAACAGAAATGAAGTACGAAGAATTAATGCGCATACTATGATTTACTTTTCTTTTGTTTCTTCCGATTGGACTTTTTTGACGGGCCCGTCTCTGTCGTCTCATCCGACTCTGCCTTGCGTTTCTCCCCAACCGCTTGCTTGCACTGGATGGCAATGGACTCTGCCTGACGGCACATACTCAATACTGACGACGATGATTTGAAACGGTCACTTGAAGACAGTTGGCCATGAAGCGCCCTCCATGCGGCCGGATCCCAAACTTGGGTGGTCAACGACCCTGTCTTGTGAGTATGACGGATGCAGGATAGAATGAGTTTCAAGAGGTCCTTTACTTGAGTCGGCGACAGCCCACGGTCGTCGTTAATGGAAAGGGTGATCAGGTCAAGTATGGTCTTTTGCAGCGCCTTGTAAAACGTCGTCGTCGCTGCAGGTTCTTCGTCCTGTAGTTTGTGGTTAGTGAGCGACCGTCGACCCCCTGGACAAGAAAGCCGCACACCTTGTCTGGTTGGTTCAATATGACATGCAAGAGTTGGAATGCTTGACATCTCCGGTACAAGTTGACTGCTTTGGAGGAAGACTCCAAGATCTTATCTCGTAGTTTCCACCCCAGCGTAGGGAAACGACGCGCCCAGTCTTGAAAGAAACTGAACGCGAGCTGCGATGCCTTTCGCGACATGTAATCGTCGAAAGACTCTTGATAGACCTCGACGACTATGTCTTCCTCGTTCAGAGATACCAGAATCCTGCACAGGTAGAGGCTTGCTTGGCTGAGCACGCCCAGTGCATCGGAAGCATGCGACCTCTGTGCTCGCCGATGCACTTCTCGGTACACCGGCTCGACCTCGTCTCGTAGCGCAGTCGTAGGCAAATCCCTTGATTTGACAAGTCGATTTTTAAGGATACCGCTTGCCTTGTCGGACAGTTGACGTTCATCCATGCTACTTTTAGTTGCGAGTTCGACTAATGGCAGGGCGAGTCGAACGTTGAGAGGACTCTGAGGTTCCCGCTTGACGAAGATATCCACGAGATCGAGGACTCTGTTCTTAAAGTGTGTTGCTTCTCGTTGGGCATCGATCCCTTGATATACCTTGAGCATACGAGGAAAGAGACATTGAAAATAATGTGTCAACGGACCTTTTTTGGATTTTCGTTCGTTCGTCCTGGTACGGAAAATATTTGCAAGAGTGTCGTCAAGAGCCATCATTTGTTCGTCGTCCATGAGCTCTTCGTCAGAGCCCTCGTCCGAAGTGTCCTCCGCCGTACCCACCCCGCTCGCTTTCAGCGCATCCTTTATCTTCTTGCGTACTTCATCCGTGGCCTCGTCATCTCCTTCCTCAGACTCACTCTCTTCAGATCCTGCTTTTACCGAGCTCTCTTCTTCGTCCGCATCCTCTTCAGCACGCCTTTCGTCATCTTCATCACCAGCACTATCCATCTCCTCGTCCTCATCAACCAAGTCGTTTGGATCTCGTCGTTCTAATTGCTAACGAATCCTCATCATGGCGCTGTCCAGCAAGTAAGACAATGAGCAATCACTCACGCTGAGAATCAGGTCTACAGTACTCCCTTGTACGGCACTCGTGACGCGCGAAAAAGATTCATTGGCGACCGATCGCGTGAACGCACTCGCTTTTTCTAGAAAACCAATAATCACGTCCACTAGGACGTCTATTGGCGAGGGTTCGTCCTCGGAAGGCAATGTTGGCTGGGTTTTAGATTTCTTTGATTTCTTTGAGTTCTCGCTTGAGAACATTTTGGTGGTTGCCTCAAGGGTAGCCTACATGTAGGGGCGCCAGTGATGAGTAAAGCAATGTTAGTAATGTTGTGATACGGACCTCGAGATTCTCGAGGCTATCAGCCTCACCACAGCGATATTGAAGCAGGAACGACGAGAGGATTAATTCGAACCCTCTCGCGACTTCCCGCTTGTCGTCAGTCTAGCGTCACGGATTCAAGTTCCGGGAAAATGGAAGGAGGAAAGTAGAAGCATACCTTCTTCAACCGATCGATTACATCCTCCGTCTTGGCGAGCGAAGCTTGGATTTCTTCGTCGATATCAATTAGCGGCTTGACATGCTTGGTGTCCTTGTCTAACAAAGCTATGGTAGCAAGTGTTTTAGATGTCCAGAAATCTCCGTCGGATGCAACGCCTGTCTCCTTGTGCGTGTGTTCACCTGTTACACACGGGGTTAAAAATTGGGCATGGCGGACAAAGAGCGGGCATACCTTGCTTTACGACTGTAAGATGCGCGTTAAGAACTCCTAAGCAACTAAGCAATCTCTCGCGACAATGTCGTTGAGCAGCATCCATGAAGGGCGGTGAAGGGGATACACGTAACTAGTCCACCGTCGTCAGCGTAATCACACATCAGCAAACATACAAGAAATACCGAATGGATAGGATTCTTCTCAGACTTTTTGCGAACGACGAAAAGCCCATTAACGACGTAAAAATCGAGCACAATTTGTATCCATTCGTCATCCTTTGGGATTGAACCATTACGAATGAGCGCTGCAAACTGGTCTGCAATCCATGTTCGCCGGGAATCGACAGCAGAAGGCTCCCTGTCGCTCTGTATTTGAGCTCCCTTATATCCACGCCAAGGAGAGACAATACCGTACTCTTCTATATCTTTTGGCGGACTGAGTTGCTCTAACAAGGAGAGGACATAATTCTTGATGCCTGCGCTGTCCATGACCGTCAGTATTGATTCGATGGTTTTCGTCCGTGTCAGTTTGTCAAACTGCCCACTTCCGTTGACGCCGGTTAAATGGAGAATAAGTGGAAACCCGAGAGACGGGGAGGTTTGAACAAGCGTTTGAATATGTTTCGCCTATCATACATGAATGACCTCGTAAACGACGACGACCCATGAAACATACCACATCGAGCGAGATTTTGTGCAGATAACGATCCTTGTTTGAAAGATGATTTATCCAACTCCGCATGAGATTTTTAGTAAAGAGCATAGGAAGCTCGGTAGCCCTGACCCGCGCCAGAGCTTTTTTGAACACTTGGAATCCCCAATATTTCCTCTCAGGAGAAGACGAGGGTGAGAATAATGACTCTATCCCGGGTATGAGGCATTACCGTGACTAAACCGGACACATATATGCTTACCATCCACGACTACTCGGAAAAATTCGCTGAACGAGCCCTGTGGAACGTGTTCTGAGCCAGATGCAGGCAGCAGTCGATCGAATATGACGTTCCATGCAACATGAAGCTGGGCTTTCCACGATCCAGTACCAGAATTCGACATGTCTTCGTCATCCACAGCAGACTCCTGCATGGAATCAATAACCCTCTGGGACCACAAGCACAACAGACCGACCTTTAATATCCTCCCAAGAGACGAGAGATTGTTGGGCGCAAAGATATTCCGCCCCTTGAACGCTGGCGCAAGCGTGTTATCCCAGTCATGATTCAGCGTGATAGGCTGCAGTTTCAAAGTGATTGCGACCTTGTCCGGCGTCCAAAAGCTATCCTGGTCCTTTGAATACACAGCCTTGATCGTCGACTCGAGCGCCTCAGCCTTCCACGGCACCGAGCAAGACTGAACCGCATCGATAGCCAACCCGATCGTCCACCAAGCGCTCTCCCTCAACCAAGACCTTGCCTCTCCGATTTCCAACAAGTACGTCAACACAGATGCGTACGTTTCCAAACTCGAGACGGGCGCGTTCGACGAGGACGACGAGGTGTCGGGCAATGGTGTTTGACGCACGAGCAGCCCAGATTGCACGACCGCAGCGATCCCAAACAGTCGTGCAAACAGGATATCCCTCTCTTCCTGTCTGCTCATGGAACCCTGCCTTTTCGTAGAGTCGACGATGAGAGCGAGCACCTGCGCACACGTAACGGTGTCTATCCGAGAGAGTAGCTATGACGAGAAGTCAGGTACATGAGTGATGAGTCGGCCAGGGGGAGGGAGACATACTTCGGTGAGGGCTACGCTGAACCCCAGCCTGCTGCTCTCTCGAGGACTCGCGAGACCTCGCACGAGCCGTCGAATCGAATACGAAACGTCCTGCGAATTCAGCGCGTCCAAGCCATCTCCTCCCTCATTGTCTGAACCGTCCGACCTGGATTGTGGGACGTGGAGCGCCTGGAATTGTTCGAGAGCGCTTACGAGCTTGACTGACGCGTCGACACGTTCTTTTTTCGAGGCCGAGGACAACTTCCAGAACAAAGGAAGCGTCGTAGACATCTTGCTTGATTTCTCCCCCGGCGGACACAAAATTTCGGTACGCTCGGCGTCAAGCCCAAATCGGTTTGTTATGCTCTGTTGAACCCTACTTGGTCAGGGGTTATTTCGTGGAATGGTGTAGTGATATGTACATGCAGCAATGTGAATAACCAGGCAAACGTCAAGGCGTGGACGCAGGCAACAGAGCCCCGCGGGCTCTCAAATCCCCACAACCCTCAATCAAAATGCATCCAGTGTCCTCTAACCCCCGTTCTACATTTGATGCAATCAGCACGCGGACCCATCATCACACGATGCTTTCTACCAGAAGACGTTGGCAAATCAGGTGCCCTCGACGGTCGTGGGGACCCATCTATTCGATCCTGGGTCCGAGTCAGCAACGACTGAGAAAGATTCTGTCCATGCACCCGAGCATGCGATACAGGTTCGCTTTCCGCAGAGTGCTGGCCGTGATCGCACGTGAACTGATGCTGGTGAGACGGCGTGTCCGACGGGGTCGCTGGAAGGAGAAAGATATCGGGAGGACAGAGATGGAGCGCACTCCCACCCACGCTCGTCTGTGTCACCGGCACTGACGACGTCGAGGATACCGACTCAGTCGGAGATGACGGTGGCTCAGTGAGCACGCTAAACGGCGCGGGCGACGGCGCATGGAGCTCACTCGATGTGGGCATGGACGTCTGCGTGGGCGTCGTCGTGATATGTATCGTAGGCAGATGACATTTCGTCGTCCACGGTCGTGGGCCACCCGGATGCACGTGTACACGAAGCATTTGCGACTCCTCGTAGTCGACAGCCTGTGACCGAACTCTGCCTTGAGCATCGTTTGATACCATCCACGCACCTGTCTCAGACGGGACTCACCATGTGCTCGTCGAACCTGCTCTGACCCACGGCGGCACTACCATCCATCGTGGGCGGGGAACCAACTGCGAGCGACAGTGGACCTGTAATCGAAAGCTCCCTAGCCTGTTTGACCCAGTCATCCTGGGCGGTCATCCGACCGTCCGCCACCCCGTCAGGTGCTGTGGACGCACGGCGGATACATTGCCCCTCCAAACCAACCGGGGCGAGCGCAAAACGTTTCTACAGGAAACGCATCAAGCACACGCGAAAAACCCTCTGACCGAGCACCCACCGTTTGCCGCTCCTGCGTCGGCGACCCAGGTGAGCGCGGCCGTTTGATGGCGAAAGCCACGGAACGAAACGTCGAGGGTGGGGACTGCATGTCGACTTCCATCATGGGTGGCAACGAAGATGATGATGGTCGAGGATTTGGATGGTGGTGAATCAATCTCTCAAAGGTGGGTGAGGAGACAAGGAGCCAAATTTCATGATAGTTTGGTCAGAGGCACTGGACTTTGGATTGGCACGGCCACCATCGTACAGCCGTCATCAAAACCGTCCGAGAGCGCCGTGCTCACCAAATCGAC
>JBBPTP010000049.1:0-50036 GCA_038094195.1 Pulveroboletus aff. carminiporus | reverse complement strand
CTTAAGGCCCGCTCTGTCCGTTGCATTTTCTCCAAGCTAGAGCTCCCTTAAGATACCGCACTTGTATCCGGTAGCTTGTTCAATACTAGCCTTCCCTTGTGTTTCGCCTCCCGTGTGTCTTCGCTCTTCACATTAATTGAGTGCTCCCTGAACCTTAGGGCTATCTTCGTGGTAGTATCTTTCATCCTTACTAAGTTCATGCTTCTTGCGCGACTTCCTCGGACCCTCGTCATTGTCGCGTTACTAGCACGACATATCCTAGTCGTCGTTGCCTTCGTTACACGACTCCTTGTATTTCGTCGTCCTCGTCATCTCTAAAAGGGCTTTGCTTGTTCCTACCCAGACCAAGCTTAACAAAAGCTCTAGCTTTCCCTTTCGCCGGCTGTCATCGTACACACCGTCAAAATATCTTCATCGCAGTTTAATCTGACCCGGCCTACACGGCCACACCTCTTAGTTGCCCAAGAGCAAAGACGACACCTCCAAGGATCTGATTCAGATCATCCCCCAGACTTCCCAGAAATCGAAGATTCAGAATCTGGTTCAGACGTCGATCTATTTCAGGAAGACGAAAACATCGACCTTGCTCCACTAAATATCCCTCGATCACCCACCCCAGCATCACCCACTTCACGACCTTAATCAGGTCAAATTTTTCTAGTCCCATCACCCGTCATGTCTTCCTCATCGAAACCTGTTGAACTAAAGATCAATGCTCCTGAACCATACGATGGCTCGGAGGAACTCCTAGAACCTTGGCTCGGAAGTGTCCTATTTTATTTGGACACCAATGACAAAGTATATGACACCGATAAGAAGAAAATAGCCTTCACGTTATCATATATGACCAAAGGCCCAGCTGCCCACTGGGCAAATACTTTTCGAAAAGACTGCATCACCAGATCTGCGGTCTCTACTGGGACCTGGACTGACTTTGTAGAATCTGTCAAAGAAGACTTTGAGTCCACCAACTCCGCACACAAATCCATCACCTGGCTCATGACTACCAGAGTCAGTAAAGAACTCAGACTCACTTCTTACATTGCTCAATTCAGAAACCATGTTGCCACGTCCAGAATCACTGATGACAACGTCCTCATAGAATTCTTTGCCAAAGGGATACCCTCTGGCCTTGTCCATAAAATGTATGGGGAAGCAACCCGCGTCACAACCATCAAGGAATGGTACAAGAAAGTTCAAGAATACCAAACCTTGTACAAGGAGGCCAAAGGGATCGTTGAATCCCAAAAGAAGAAAAACTCCGCCTACAAGTCCTACTCCCGTCCAGAAAAAGATCCAAACGCAATGGACGTTGATGTCAACGCCATCCGATATCCACCGAAACTCACACCCGAAGAACAAGAACGCCTCAGAAAGATTGGGGCCTGTTTCAAATGCCACCACAAAGGGCATAACGCCCGAGAATGCCGAACTAAGTTCGAAACTGCTTCTACCTCAGAAACCAAACAAACAGAGAAAAAAGTCCGTAAAGAGAAAAAACCTATCGATCTTCCCAAGCTAGAAGAGATTGAAGACGATTCCGACTCAGAGGACGAAAAAGATGTCCAGAGAATATCATTCAAAAAGGATTTTTAGAAGGAAGGACTGCTTCGACGCCAGTACCTTCCTCCTCCCGTAAAGTAGCTGCTGTACGAGTACCAACCTCCAACATGATGATTCCAATTCAACTTATCGTTCCCTCACACACGCTTAAAGACGTCGAAACTCGTGTCCTAATAGATAGTGGTGCCCAAATGAACTGCATTGACTGGGGCTTCATTAGGAAGCACAAACTCCCTACCACCTGGCTCAAGACTCAAATCCGGGTTTGCAACGCGGACAACTCGGTCAACTCAAAAGGGTTAATCAAATTCTTGACCTCCCTCTTCGTCAATATTCAAGGCATAGTCCAACAAACGCTCTTCTACATAATGGATTGCGGAGACGATAACGTCCTTCTAGGACTACCCTGGTTAAAAAAGGCAAACCCCATAGTAGACTGGAACGCCCAGTCAATTTCTATTGACGAATCAAAAGATGAGTCAAAAATCCTCTTTTCTAAGTACCAAGACGCCTACCACGCAAACGAACACAAGTTTGCAAAGAAACTCCCTCCTCCGACCTGTAAAATGGTCAAACCCGAATCTACACCCGCATTGTTCGAATTCATGGAATATGAAACCCAAGAGGAATTCGTCAATCGTACACTCTTATCTCGGGCAATCCGAGAAAAGAAAACTAAGATTAGACACGCCCTTCTGCCTAGTTCCATTTGCAGAACCACACGATCGGAAAATCGCTACTTGTCTCCAAAAGCAATACGAAAAATCACCCACACCACGGAACTCGCCGCTGAAGCAGAAAAGCTAAAACCCAAGAAAACTCTTCCCCCTGAATATTCAGAATTCTCCAAAGTATTCGCCGAACCAGATGCAGGCGAACTCCCTCCATCCAGACCTTATGATCACGAAATCAACTTTAAAGAAACCTTTGTGCCCAAAATCGGCAAATTATACCCTCTATCCCCTGAAGAGCGTGAGGCTACTGAAACCTTCGTCGAAGAAAACCTCAAAGCAGGAAAAATCTGCCCTTCCAATTCACCCCAAGCATCCCCATTCTTCTTTGTCAAGAAGAAAGACGGTAAACTAAGACTGTGCCAGGATTACCGATACTTAAACGAACACACCATTCGTGACGCTTACCCACTTCCGCTTATCGGTGATCTCCTTGACAAACTCAAAGGTGCTAACATCTTTACCAAATTCGACGTCCGCTGGGGATACAACAATGTCCGTATCAAAGACGGACACCAATGGAAAGGGGCATTCCTTACTCACAAAGGCCTCTTCGAACCCATGGTTATGTTTTTCGGCATGACCAACTCTCCTGCTACATTCCAACGCTTCATGAATGACTCGTTTCGGGACATGATCGCTGAAGGATGGCTCGTCATTTACATGGACGACCTCCTCATCTTCTCCAATAATGAAGAAGATCATACTGAACGAACCTGCCGTGTCTTGCAAAGGATGCAAGGACTCAATCTTCACTTACGTCTAGAAAAATGCAACTTCGCTACCAAGGAAGTCGATTACCTTGGTATGATCGTCAATGAAAAAGGTCTAGAAATGGACCCAGTCAAACTCGAAGGCATTGCCAAATGGCCCGTACCTTCTTTGGTCAAAGAAGTCCGATCCTTCCTCAGTTTCGCCAACTTTTACAGGTGATTCATTCAAAATTATTCTGAACTAGCTCGTCCCTTGATAGACCTAACCAAGAAATCTCAAACTTGGAATTGGTCCGATAAATGTCAACAAACGTTCGAAACACTTAAGTCCATGTTCCTTTCAAAACCTGTCCTCCGATTCTCCGACCTCACAAAACCCTTTGCTATCGCCACCGATGCTTCCAAATTTGCATCTGGAGGAATACTTCTTCAAACCGATGCCAATGGCAAATGGCATCCATGTTCTTATCTCTCTCAGTCATTTTCTCCAGCAGAATGGAATTATGACATCTATGATCAAGAACTCCTTGCCATCCTCCGTGCCCTTAAAGCATGGAGACATTATCTAATCAGATTGGTAGACCCAGTTCAAGTCTTTACGGATCATAAAAATCTCACATATTTCTGCCAACCCCAAACGCTTAACCGCCGACAAGCCCGTTGGCTTCTCGACATTTCCGATTACAACTTAAAACTCATACATGTCCCTGGTACTGCCCTATCTGGCCCCGATGCACTTTCCCAACGCATAGATCATCTTCCGAAAGATGCGTCAGATAACGAGGAAACAACCCTCTTACCGCCATCAATGTTTGTCTGTACCGCAAGCGCCACCCTTCACTCCATCATCGCCGAACATTCTAGCAATGACTCTCTCATCCTTACCGCTCTCCAAGCACTAGACAACAAAATCCCTCCCCCTTTTTGGTCTTGCCTATCCGATTGGCAAAATCGTGATGGCGTTATCACTTACAAAGATCGCACATATGTACCCCCCGAAGACAATCTTCGCCACAAAATTGTCTCCTCTTGCCACGATGACCCCTCCGCGGGACACCCCGGAGTCCTGAAAACTCGCCAACTGGTCTCTTGTGAATACTGGTGGCCAGGACTAGCCCACCATGTACGAAAATACGTCGAGGGCTGTGCATTATGCCAACAAAACAAGACAAATACCCACCCCACGGTTCTACCCCTAACTCCAATTAAATCCCATGCCACCCATCCATTCCAACAAATATCGTGTGATTTAATCACCGACCTCCCATTATCTAATGGTTTCGATATGCTCTTGGTCATTGTAGACCACGGGCTTACAAAGGGAGTAATTCTATGCCCCACTAAGAAATCCATCACCGCCGAAGGGGTAGCAGACCTCTTCTTTCATAAAGTATATCTCCGATTTGGCCTGTATGAAAAGATAATCAGCGACAGAGGACCACAATTCGCTTCCAAATTCGCCCTGGAATTAGGACGCCTCCTCGGCTACGATCTCACCCTCTCTACTGCCTATCACCCCCAAACGGATGGGGAAACCGAACGGGTAAACCAAGAAGTCGAGACTTATCTCCGCATATATTGCGGCAACAATCCCACTGCATGGTCTGAATCCATTTCCCACGCGGAATTCGCTCACAATCATCGCCCCCATTCCGTCACCTCGAAATCGCCATTCTATCTCATGCTCGGCTATGAACCAAAAGCAACTCCCACGGTCTTTGCTAAATCCTCTATTCCCACAGTTGCTGATCGATTAAAGAACCTTGAAGCAGCTCGCTCAGAAGCTCTTGCCGCCCACGAATTAGCACGCCAGGTCATGGCATCACACTCTTGTCGCCAATACAACCCTTTTAAAAAAGGAGATAAAGTTTGGCTCGAAGCCAGAAATCTGAAATGATCTATTGTCAACCCGAAATTCGCCCCTAAACGAGAAGGACCCTTTACCATTGTGTCGGTCCTATCTCCCTTATCATTCAAACTCCGCCTCCCATCCACATGGAAAATCCACCCTGTATTCCACGCTTCTTTGTTATCACCGTACCACGAAAACTCTGTTCATGGTAAGAATTTCCTGAAACCTCCACCAGACCTTATCGGTGGAGAAGAGGAATACGAAATACAGCAGATATTAAAACATCAAGGTCTGCCCTCAAACCGCTACTTCCTAATCAGGTGGAAAGGCTATACCCCAGAGGATGACTCGTGGGTGCCTGAGAAAGATTTGTCTCACGCACAGACCATCCTCAAGGATTATAAGAAATGTCACCCCTCCGTCCGCTCCCTCACCATCAAACGTATCTCCATCGTTACAACCATGCCTCGTATCCCCAATTCTGAACTCCCCGTCTCCCCCTTTGCTCGTACTTTCCACCGTCGCTCGCCTGCCCATGAGGATGCACTTGCATGCGCCCTCAACAACCCTTCACTTGCTACTACCCTAGACCGCTGTATTCATCCAGACTCTCCTCTTGGACTTCTCCGCGCTGCTTATGGTGCTCACCAAACATTATCCACCGCAATCGCCCGTTTGGAAGGATTTCCTTCCTCCCCTGACCTTGATCCTGTCCTTAACCTTCTTCGAAAGTCTCACTCCCAAGTAAACTGCAAGATCCTTGCTGCAGCTCATCAACTTGAGCTCACCAAAGTAGGGGAGAAGGTCCATGAATTACTCGCAGCGTATGGTGACACTCTTCCACCTTCCCCGTCTGAAGAAGAGAAACTCACAACCTTGGCCCACCTTATCCATACCCAAAACGATGCCCCTCTTATCCACAGGGATCCAGATTTCTATCACGCATGTACTGGCTGTCATCATATCAGCCATAAGAAAGCCGACTGCAGACACACTAAATGTCGTGTCTGCAAGAAATTTGCAGCAGGCCATGTGGAATGGCAATGCCCAGTTAAATCCCATTCCCCCGTGTATTCATCACCCTCGTCCTCCAATAGCGAAGCACCCCTTCCCGTTCCATCTCCCCCTACACCTCGAGTATGGAGCCCTCCTCATGATAATTCAGACCCTGAATTCGCTCCTGAAAATGTCATTGTCCCCGTCGAGGTGTTACAACCTCGCTCTCCATTCACCCATTCTTTGGATCTCAACGACGGTCCTGCATGCGAACGAAACCCGGAATTTGAACGTATTGCATATGAAGCCGAAGAACGCGTAGAACAAGCTTCGCGCCGTCGTCGTACCTTGCGTACCAGTTACACTGAAATAATGGATGACATTAACCTAAGGGATGATAGGAATAGCTCTGAACTCGAAGACTATTCGGCCGACGAAGACACCTCGGACGTAGAGGCAAGGAGACGAGCCATGATGGACGCCGGAATCCCACAGATACATCTCCAGAATCATGAAGTCCCTTGCTGGAATGAAATCGAAATTATGGTCCTAGGGGCCGAACATTGAAGAATAGGTTATTCTTTGGACTTAGTAAGGGGGTAATGTTATGACTTATCCCAGACTTAACTCAATCGTGTGTATTCTTTTCCTCTTTTGTTACTTACCAATCCGACAAGTACCCTTACGGTCACTCGTGTACCTGCGCAGTCATGGGGATCCTTCTTCATCGTTCCATGACCTTCCATGATCTGCTTAGCCAGCAGATCTCATTTCACTACTTAAGGCCCGCTCTGTCCGTTGCATTTTCTCCAAGCTAGAGCTCCCTTAAGATACCGCACTTGTATCCGGTAGCTTGTTCAATACTAGCCTTCCCTTGTGTTTCGCCTCCCGTGTGTCTTCGCTCTCCACATTAATTGAGTGCTCCCTGAACCTTAGGGCTACCTTCGTGGTAGTATCTTTCATCCTTACTAAGTTCGTGCTTCTTGCGCGACTTCCTCGGACCCTCGTCATTGTCGTGTTACTAGCACGACATATCCTAGTCGTTGTTGCCTTCGTTACATGACTCCTTGTATTTCATCGTCCTTGTCATCTCTAAAAGGGCTTTGCTTGTTCCTATCCGGACCAAGCTTAACAACACCTCAGTATTCTGAAAACTCATCAACTCATTTTTTGTGAATACTGGTGGCCTGGTCTAGCTCACCATGTACAAAAATACATTGAAGGCTGTGCAATCTGCCAGCAAAATAAAACCAACACTCACCCAATGGTACCACCACTCACCCCAATTAAATTCCATGCCACACGCCCCTTTCAACAAATATCCTGTGATCTCATCACAGATCTTCCATTATTCAATGGTTTCGATACACTCCTGATCATAGTAGACCACAGGCTTACTAAGGAGGTAATTCTATGCCCTATAAAGAAATCCATTACTCCTGAAGGGGTAGCTGACCTCTTCTTCCACAAAGGTTATCTCCAATTCAGTCTCTATGAGAAAATTATCAGCAATAGAGGTCCACAATTTACATCAAAGTTTACCCTTGAACTTGGACATCTTCTTGGCTATGATCTTGCCCTCTCCACTGCATACCACCCCCAGACTGATGGAGAAACTGAATGTGTTAATCAGGAAGTTGAAACATACCTCTGTATTTACTATGAAAACAACCCTGCCTCATAGTCTGATTCCATTTTACATGCTGAATTTGCACACAACCACCACCCTCATTCCATCACTGCCAAGTCACCATTTTACCTCATGCTCGGTTATGAACCAAAAGCAATTTCCATTGTCTTTTTCAAATCTTCTATCTCTGCAGTTGTTGATTGGCTGAAAATCCTCAAAGCTGCTCATTCAGAAGCACTTGCAGCACATGAACTTGCTTACCAAGTCATGGTGTCCTGCTCTCACTGCAACTACACTCCTTTCAAGAAAGGCAACAAAGTCTGGCTTGAAGCCAGAAATCTGAAATGATTGGTAGTAAATCCAAAATTTGCCCTGAAACATGAAGAACCTTTTACTGTTACTTCAGTTCTATCTCCCCTACCATTTAAACTCTGCCTTTTGTCCACATGGAAGATTCATAACATCTTTCATGCTTCTTTGTTATCACCCTATCATGAAAACCCCATCCACAGCCTGAACTTCCTGAAACCTTCATCTGACCTTATCAGTGGAGAAGAAGAATATGAAATCCAGTGAATATTAAAACATTGAGATCCACCCTCAAACTGCTATTTCCTCATTCAGTGGAAAGGCTATGCCCCAGAAGATGACTCATGGGTCCCAGAAAAAGATCTATCTCACACACAGACCCTTCTCAAAGACTATAAGAAGCATCACTCTTCTGTCTGATCCCTCACCATCAAATGCCTTTCACTCTTAACCACTATGCCTTGCATTCCCACTTCTGAACTCTCCATTTTTCCCTTTGCTTGCATTTTTTGTTGTCACTCTCCTGCTTATGAAGATACATTAGCATGTGCTCTCAATGATTCTTTGCTCGCCACCACATTGAATCACTACATCCATCCAGATTCCTTCCTTGGCCTTCTTCATGCCACATATGACATTCACCAAACTTTATCTACTGCTATCGCCTGCTTGGAAGGATTCTCTTCCAACCCCTAACCTTGACCCTGTCTTAAACTTGCTTCGAAAATCTCATTCCCAAGTCAACTGAAAAATCCTCACTGCCATCCACCAACTCAAAATGACCAAGGTGGGCAAGAAAGTCCATTCTCTCCTCATCAAGTACAGTGATGCACTCCCTTCCTCTCCTTCTGAAGAAGAGAAACTGCAAATCTTAGCCCACCTTATTCATACCCAAAATGATGCCCCCCTTATTCACAGGGACCCTGACTACTATTGTGCATGTCATGGCTATCACCATACCAGCCATAAGAAAGCAGATTGTTGATGAACCAAATGTTAAGTCTGTAAGAAATTTGCTGCCAGCCATGCAGAATGGCAATGTCCTGTCAAGTTCTGCTCTCTAGTATACTCATCCCTGTCATCATCTGATTCGAACCCTGCACTTCCTCTCCCTGTTCCCTCTCCTCTGACTTCACAAATATAGAGTCCTGCTCACAGTGAACCTGATTCAGATTTCTCACCCAGCAATCTCCCTGCAGCCAATCCCATCATTCCTGTCAAGGTACTACAACCTCATACCCCCACTGATAAAGAACAATATAGCCAGAATCTGGTATGTTGTTACATCACATACATTGCTGATGAAAATATTCATGATGAACAGAATGAAGAAGATAGGTTAGAAGATTACTCAGCTGATGAAAATCGGTCAGATGTAGAGTCTCACTGTGAAGTCATGCAAGCAGCAAGTATCCCCTCCATTCACCTCCAAGACCATGAAGTTCCTAGTTGAGATGAAATTGACACACTCATAGCTTGAATTGAATTTTGAAGAACTGGTAGTTCTTCAGACTTAGTAAAGGGGTAATATTATGACTTATCCCAGACTTCCCATACCATGTGTACTCTTTTCCTTTTTCTCTGCTTACTCATCATGTGAGTACCCTTACAGTCACATGAGTACCTCCACAGTCATGGATATTCTTCTTCCCTATTCCATGATATTCTATTCCATCACATGATTCACTTACTCAGCAAATCACCTTTTACTATATATAGTTGTGTCCATTCTCTTTCTCTTTTCCTAAGCTAGAGCTTTCTTGGATATCATCCCTTGTATCCTCTGATAGTTGTTCTCAATCTAGCTCTCTTGTCTCATCTTCTGCATGTCTTTATCCTCCACATTGATTGGACATTTCCTGAACTTCTGGACTACCTTCATGGTAGTATCTTTTCTCATAACTAAGTCTCTGCTCTTAGCAAGACTTCCTTGTACTCTTGTTGTTATTGCCATCGTCACACAACTTATCCTTGTCATCATTGCTCTTCCAGCATGACTTCTTGTTTATCATCATCTTCCATACCTTGCCATCATTCCATGAAGGCTTAGTACTTTCTAGAGGGCTTTGCTTGTCTCTACCTGAGCCAAGCTTAACAGAGTGGTTGGAACAGAAGATCTAGAGGTATATTTTGATTTCCTGATTGGTCTGTTCTATCTGGCCATTGGTTTGTGGGTGGTAGACAGTAGATAACCAGATGTCATATTTGAGTAGTCATGCTAGCTCTCTTGCAAAGGCTGATGTGAACTGTGGGCCTCTATTTGATATGATGCTTTCATAGAGTCCGAATCTTCAGAATACAAAGTCATGGAAAAGTTGAGCAATCCCTATAGTATCCACAGTTTTGAGGCATGGGGCAAGAATTATCCCCTTTATAAGCCCATGGTCTACCATGACCATGAGTGAATCAAATCCATTTGAGGTAGGTAAATTAGTGATGAGGTCAACAGATATTTGTTTGAAAGGAAGGGAGTGTGATGATAGGATCGGATTGAGTGGCAGGATGGTGGGATGGATGTTGACCTTATTTTGTTGGCAGATTGCACAACTGGATATGAAATTGTTGACAAATATAGAGAGTCCTGGCCACCAGAAGTCTTTTTCCAACATGACTTTAGTCTGGAATTGGCCATCATGTCTGGTAGTTGGGTTTTCATATATGGACTGTATGAGGTTGTGGCAGACACTCAGAGGAATATAAAGATGTTGTTTGAAATATAGTTGACCTTTTTTGAACAACCAGTCAGAGAGTTTGGATTTGGAGAAGAGTGGAGTGTCATTGAATAGGGCGTTTAAGGCTTTAAGGACTAATGGATTGGTTTCAGAAGAGGATTGGATATGGCATTGGAGGGCAATGTCTAATGCTTGGATGACAACCAGTTCTGGGCAAATAGAGACATCTAGACCATCATCTGCTGTATCTATGTGGTCCTTGTAGAAGAGGGCATTGGCAGGGCCCATTTTGGTGCCTGGGGTAACTTATCAAAGGATATCAAAGTCTTGCAAAAATAAGGACCAACATGCTTGTCGGCAAGATAGCTTTTGGGGGTCCTTGATGTAGGATAAGTTCTTGTGGTCAGTTATGATGGTTATCGAATAGAGAGTACCGAGGAGATAATGTTTCCACTCATCCAGGGCCAGAATGATGGCTAGTAGTTCTCTATCATAGATGTCATAGTTGCGTTGAGCTAGAGCAAATGTCTTTGAGAAATAGGCACAGGAGTGAAGATCTTCATTTTTGTCAGACTGCATGAGAACTGCATCTGCTGCTTGAAATGACTAACTCACTGAAGGATCAGCTGTTTGAGCTATAAGACAATAGTGGTGAATCTGAACCTCCTAGCAAGTAGGAAACTCCAAGAGGACAAGACTAGTGTCCTCTAGAGCTAGGGGCATCCCTTATATACTATTCTTGTTACAGATGCACTCTACACTATAGTACATTATGATTACTGAAGCTACAAGCACTACGGATACAGACTATGGACTAAGAACACAGACATTCTTAAGTTTTATCTTATCAGTATCGGACTTACTGATTACTCTTTATTTTTACGTCTTCACATGTGCACATAGTCACATGTCACTTATTCACCACTTCATGCTTCACAATTATCACTCTTGATGGAGTTATGCTTTACAATCATCACGACCCCTATCTTTATGAGTCACAATCATAGATGAACCACACCTGATGCTTGAGGCATAAGGCTATATTTTCCATTCTACCACATCTATGCTTCTTATTCACATTAGATCCACACCTTATGTGTATGTTTATGCTTCTCTTCCATTCCTACTTATTAGATACACATTGTAACATCATGGATGACACAGGATATCTCTAGATGAGGTATCTATAGATACAAACAGTAGTAGAGTATATATACGACCCATGTAGAGCCAGGGAACTCTAACCAAGTTCTTCTGGAGTTCCTCCTATTAACAATAAGACTATTATCACTCCACTTGTGTTCCCCTTGTCTAGGATTACCACTACTATGGCAGACGTTGCCTATGCATAAGAACATGTATATAAGAAGATCTAGACCACAGAAGGCTGTGCCTCTGTAGGCAGTCTATATACAAAGATATACGAAGACTAAGGGAACCAGAGTACTGGAGATATATAGAAGGTTTCTTTATAGATTCCCTAGTGAAAGCTAGCTAGGTCAAGACTGCCTTGGTAAAGGATACCACAAGGTTAACAAAACACTTACCTTGGGCAATTACTATTGCCTCTTGACGGCTACACCTCAGGGGTTTAGGATTGTTTCAATTCTATAGTTTGTATAAGTATATACTACATCTAAAATATGCTATGCTAGGGTATTGGATATACATCTCATGTTATACATGTATACTAGGCTATATCTAAAATATAGACTTAGTGAAAAGGTTTCTAGACTAGCTCTAGGCTTGCAAGTGATGTACAACAAATAGTAATAGTCTAGAGTATGTTGTACATGTGTAGGGTATAGGGTTAACTATGTAATGTGAATGTAATGAGACATTGCATGAAGCATACCTGTACAAAAGTGCATGGCAATGAATTTGATGTGTGGTGACAGAAATCCATATTTTGGTCGAGCCCTTTGTGTAGCATATGGTCAGGGGTACCTACTGCACAGCCACTATGTTTGACAGTTGGCACTTCACATAGTTGATCTGCATATTTTGCAAAACTGAGTAGACAGTCTTTAAGAGAGTCCTTTTAGTAATCTATCCATATATTTTTGAGAATTTAATGTTATGGCTTCAAATTGTTATGAGGTGTCAAACATAGTCTAACATAGGTTCAACAGCTTATATAAGCCCAAGTTTTGAAGTACAAATAGTCAAAATGTACTCTAAAAGTGCTTTATATTATAATGAAGAGGTCTAGGGTGTTTTATTAGAGATTTCAGCCCTTTGTGGTGTGTGATGCAGCTTTTAGATGATTTGGAGTGATCAGTACTGCACAGCCACTATGTTGTACCATGAGCACATCAGTTAGTATGCAATTTTGGCAACAATTAGCCAGCTTCTTCTGTACTTTGTACATATATTAATTGATGGTAAATATATTATTCTCTATTGATCTGGTCATCATAGAGCTTTCTAGTAGTGTATTATTTGCATTGTAACACTGCTAGAAGAGATGCATCAGTCATAAGAGTGAAGGGTTTCATTGTAGGAGCTCAACACTTCCTATGTTTGTAGCCTCAGTTTTTTCCACTTTCAGATCACTTTAGGTTCACTCGTGTCCATCATGCAAACGTCCATCCTGTTCTGTGTTCATCAAAGGCTGATCCACCCCTATTCGTACATATCTGGTTACACTATCCACTCTACCTAGTATCCGACTTATCTTAGGACTAGCAACTAAGATGGTTAGTACCTTATCATATATTTTCTTGAATCCTGGTATCGCAACACTTATTTCTATCACTTCTATCTCATCTGTCAATACTTTGACATTGATATATGTTTCACCTTTTTCTAACAGTCCCGGGAAATATCTGAACTATAAATCCCTGTACCTGCCTTGTGCAATATACCTTTCATTTGGGTCACCATCTATCAGTCACATCTTCATTCATTGTTGTCATTGTCATCGCTCATCTCAATCTGGTCCTTGTCCTAGACCATTTTTCATTCAATCTGCTTCACTTTCAATCCAGAATCAACCAGACTGACCCTTCTAGTGCTAGGCCTATGTCTAGTTACCCCTCCTCATCTATCTACCTTTGCTGGACCCCTCTAGGGATGAGCATAGCTCACTCTCTTTACCCCTTCCTTGTAGTAGACCCTCTGGGAACTTACTCTATCACACCACCAATCTTTCTTACATCATGGTGTCAGAAATGCATAAAACAGGTGCTGAGGCAAAGATGTCACAGAGTTTGTCAAAAGTGGATTGTTGAAGGTTGGTTCATTTTCATGATTGTTCCTTTTGGATGAAGAGATTAAGGGGAGCTACAATGTTTGAGGAGTTCAGAATGAATTTTCTATAGAAATTGGCAAATTCCATGAAGGACCAGACTCTCTTTACAGATGTTGGTGGATTTCAGGTATGAATGGCAGATAGTTTGGCAGGATCTATCTGTGCTTTTCTCTGTCCGATGATAATGTCTAAAAAATTCATAGTTGGAGTGTTGAAGACATATTTGGTTGATTTCAGAAACAGTCCATGCTCCTACAATCATTGGAGAACTTGTCTAGTTCTTTCATGGTAAAGTTCAACATCATCCTTGGTGTGTAATCCTGTTACAAATGCTCTTTTTGCAACATTGTAACTTATTCAAACCCCGATTAAAGCTCCTCCACAATGAGGTTAAACTAGCCACTCAAGTCTAATGCTTGTTGTTAGGCTTGCAGCTCAAATCAATTACCCCAGAGTCACAACATCATGACCCCCTTAACCTTACATCTGCTAAGTTGGAACAAACCCTGCTCTAAACACCAATAACACTTTCACGACTTCACGACAGCATGATGCTTGACATCATGTGACTTATGACTTTACACTTCTAGACTTATTGAACTTTAGTGGACAGAACTTAACTTTATTCATATGCTTCCATTTTATGCCTCATGCATTTCATTTCCATTATTCCTTTACCCTATGGCTATGCTTTATGCTTCTCTTCCATTTGATATGCCACCCAACTCATGCTTACCTCATTGTTGTAATTACTGCTTCACAGCCTTATGGCTGTTCACCCCTTTATTTGGATGACAGACCAAATACATACAAACATGTAGTAGAGTATATAAGGACCTGAATCAACAACCAAGGGATCCTCAGTCAGATCCTCTTGGATATTTCTCCTTATCTGCTCATTCTCTAAGTCTACGCTGCCTAGTGGTAACCTGAAAGCTCTAGTAGCAATTAGGGTTGTTTCAAATCCTAAATCATCCATATATATCTTTAGTCAGCATTCTGAGATCATGTCAGTAAAGATGTAGTTCATGAAGGCTTGAAAGGTGGGAGGAGCATTGCTATGACTAAAAAACAGTACTATAGGTTTGAAGAGTCTGAATAGAGTCACAAAGGCCATTTTCCATTGGTCTTCTTCCTTGATTTGAATGTTGTTGTACTCTCAGCAAATGTCAAACTTAGTAAAGATAATGGAGTCCTTCATATTATCTATCAGATTGGATATCAAAGAGAGAGGGTAGGCATTGTAGATTGTATGAGAGTTGAGATATTGGTAGTCCTGACATGGTCAGAGTGATCCATCCTTTTGAAGGACAAAAAAGAAAGGTGTGGCTTGTGGAAACTTGGATGATACAATCTGACCAGTCTTGAGGTGTTCCTTGACAAATGCCTTGCATGCTTCTTGTTCCATTGGGTTCATCAAATAAACTTTGGCAATTTTTGGGACAAATGAAGGTTTGAGTTCAACAGTATGGTTGTAGGATCAGTGGGGAGAAAGTTCATTAAACATTTTTTCTGAGAAAATGTCTTCAAAATCTTTGCACCATCTAGAGATGACAATATCCTGGGCTTGTTCCTTTTGAGTAATCTCAGTTGACAGTGTGGTTTTTCTAATATTTTCTTCAGCATGGTCCTTTCTGGAGAGGTACTCATGAAGAGACACATTATTCCAGATTGGATGTTTCTTGAGTTGGACTGTCTAGATTTCTTTGGTTCAGATTTGTCCAAATCTGTTGGTCTGGGAAATAGTAATTGTATTATTCAACCAATTAATGTTTGGGTTCCATTTCTTCAACCAAGGCATTCCGAGCATGATCTGTGGTTTCTTTAGTCTAACAATCATGAGTCTGAGTCTTTCTATATGTCATTCGATTGTTAGTCTAGTATACATCTTTCGTTTGATGGATCCATTCACATTTGGGGATCCATCTACATTATGGACAATGATTGGTTGGGAGAGTTGTCATCTGGGGAACCAATGGTTGGTGACAAGTTCTTGATCAATGAAGTTTTTGGTAGCTCTGGAATCGATGAGTGTGGTAGTTTCAATGGTTTGTTGGCCTATGCTTAGTTTTACTGGAATGTGAAGGGTTCATTCATTCTGTAGTGCTACTAGTACATGGGCAAGGTCGAGAGAAGAGGACATTGGGCACCCTTCTCTTCTTAAAAATCTAAGTCTTCTTTTGAGATAGAGGTGACAATTTCTTCTTCTTGTTCCTCATAGCAAATTTAAAGAGTCTGAAGAATTTCATCAGCAGTTCTTCCCTTTCCTTTCAAGGATGTGATATAAGCATTGAGCTGGGATGATTGGATTGGGGCAGGGATGGCAATAGTCTGGACAGTCTCTGTAGTCCAGATTTGAGTAGGCTGTTTGGCAGGAACAGTGGTGAAAGTAGAGAAGGTCCAACACTCATGAGTGGAGTGTCTGGACTTACAACATTTGAAGCATCAGTTTTCTTGGATACACTTAGCTCTTTTGTCAGGGGTGAGCTTAGGTGGGAAAGGTCTAGTGGTGGTGGCATCTACATCCATCCCATTGGGGTCCCTCTCTTTCTAGAATGGATGAAAAGTGGGGCATTTGAAACCTTCCATGAGAGATTGGGTCTTCTTGTAGTTGGAATTGTACTCATGTACTTTCTTGTACCACTCAGCTACAGTGGTTGGAGGAGTGGACATGTCCATAACCTTCTTCATCAGTCTGGAGGGTATTCCTTGAGCAAAGAACTTGATTAAGACAGAGTCATCGAAAACTTTGGATGTGATAGCATGGTTCTGAAACTGGAAGATATATGAGGCAAGGTTCATCTTCTTGTTGTTTTCATCTTTCTCTCCTACTCACATGTTGATCATCCAGGAGAGAAAATCTTGGACTGAGTTGATATGCTTAAACTGATCCTTGAACAAGGTAATGAAGTCTGCCCATATTCCTAGAATAACGGTGGTTCCAGATATAGCTTTTTCTTGAAAGGTATTGATCCAATGAAAGGCTGGGCCCTTCATTATATAGGAGAGGGCAAAGGTGACCTTCTTCTCATCAGAGTTGTATACATCCTTATTGGTGTTTAAGTACAGGACAACAGAGTTGATCCAAGAGAGGCTGTTCTCATAGGAGCCATTGTAGACAGAGGAAGGGTTAAGTCTGAGCTCTGCAGGTTTGAACATGGTGAACATGGGTGACATAGAGTGAGGGGGACTGGGAGGTAGTGAGGGGCTAGGAGGTCTGAATGCAGGTGGACTAGGTGAATGAAATTCGACATCTTGGGAAGACAGAGATCTGGGAAGGTTCAAGAAAGCAAACTGGAAGGTAAGGAGCAGAGGGTTGTGACGAGGGTGAGGTGCTATGACTGGGTTAACTAGAGAGGATGTTCCAGTGATATGACACCTGGAAGGTTCTGGAAGCTGGACTGAGGGTGACTGAAAAGATTCTTCCTCTTCACTGAGAGGTGGTCTGAAAGATCTTCTAGACATGGTGAATTCTAGAAATGTCCTACTCCTGGATAGGAGGGATGAAGAGAGATTCTCAACCTTTTGTTATGTCAAGACGATGTACAAGACATGAGCAGCCAGCACCAAGTGCAAGCAGAGGTTTGAGCTAGAAACTAGAACAGTCTGTTGAACAGACAGCTTGGATTCTGACAAAGATATAGACAAGAGGGCATAGACTGAGCAGAGGAGCAACCAGATAGATTGCTAAGGTCAAGAATGGTCTAACTACTACAGAGGATGGGGTTTAAATAGTAACCAGCAAATTGGCTTAGGTAAGAAAGGAAATGGAATACCATGGAATGATAGAGAAAAGATGTGGTAAGATGGATTATGAATCCAGTATAAGGAAAACCAGATTTGGGAGAGATAGTCTGCTACCATTGCACACACATTACAGGACTCCAACCATCAGGAATAGAAGAAGGAAAATGAAGTGGTCTTAGAGGATGAGGAGTTTTGAAGCAAAAGGGGATAAACACAAGAGAAAAGATATGTATCTGGAGCTAAGGATGCCAAACTGGATTGTCTGTGAAGCAAACAATACTAGTAGTAGATGGGCATGCAGATATAAAATTGTAACATCAAACATTGCAAGGCTTGCTTAGACTTTGCCTATGCTCATAAAGACTGGACTCTGGAGGACTGGAAGCAGATGATATGGTCTGATGAGATCAAGATTAATCATTTTGGATCAAATGGATGCAAATGAGTATGAAAAAAGCCAGAAAAGAGGCTTAGTAACAGGTTAGTTTAGGAGACTATGAAGTTTGGAGAAGGTTCCTTGATGTTATGGGGCTGTATGACCTGGGATGGGATTGGCTATACTGTCAAGTGAAACAACTCTAAACTCCTGAGGCATAGCTGTCAAGAGGTAATGGTAGTTGCTCAAGGAAAGTGTCTTATTATCCTTGTGATATCCTTTATCAAGGCAGTCTTGTCTAGTCTTGCTTACAGACTAGGAACACAAGTGGAGTGATAATAATAGTCTTATTGTTAATAGAGGAAACTCCAGGAAGACTTGGTTAAAGTCCTCTGGCTTTACATGGAATGTATATATACTCTGTCTATGTTTGTATCTATAGACATCTCATCTAGAGATATCCTGTGTAGTCCATGATGTTACAATGTGTATCTAATAAGTAAGAATGGAAGAGAAGCATGAACATATACCTAAGATATGTATCTAATATGAATAAGAAGCATAGATGTGGTAGAATGGAAGACATAGCCTGATGCCTCAAGTATCAGGTGTGGTTCATCTATGATCATGACTCATAAGAATAGGGGTCATGATGATCATGAAATCGTAAAAGTGTGACTAAGTGAAATGTGACCATGTGCACATGTGAAGATGTGATAATGTGAAAATAAAGAGTAATCAGTAAATCCAGTACTGATAAGATAAAACTTAAGAGCATCCATGTTCTTAGTCCATATTCATAGTGCTTGTAGCTTCAGTAGTCATTATGCACTATAGTGTAGAGTGCACCTGTAACATCAAGATTGATGGTAGGATGGATAGTGACCTTTATTTTTAAATTTTGAAGAATAAACTTCAGGATTCTCTAGAGTTCTATGGTCTAGATTCATCTGAGGTCATCTTTCAGCAGGACAATGACTGTTATGACTTATCCCAGACTTATCCATTGTATGTATCTTTTTTCTCTTTCTCTGCTTACCAATTATGTAAGTATTCTTATGGTCACATATGTACCTTCATGGTCATGGATATTCTTCTTCACCATTCCATGACCTTCTATCTGCTTACATGATTTGCTTACTTAGCAAATCACTCATCACTATATAATCATTGCCATCATCTTTCCTTTTTCTTCAAGCTAGAGCTCCCTCAATATCATCTCCTGTGTCTTGTGGTAGTTATTCTAATTTAGCCCTTCTTGTCTCATCTCCTTGAGTCTTCATCCTTCTTATTGATAGGATGCTCCTGGAATCCCTAGGCTACCTCCTGAAACAACCCTAATTGCTACTAGAGCTTTCAGGTTACCACTAGGAAGCATAGACTTAGATATGAGCAAATGAGGGGAAAAACTCAAGAGGATCTGACTGAGGATCCTTTGGTCATTGATTCAGGTCCTTATATACCCTACTACATGTTTGTATATATTTGGTCCATTATCCAAATCAGGAGTGAACAGCCATAAGGCTGTAAAGCAGGAATTAAAATAATGAGATAGACATGAGTCAAGTGGCATATCAAATGGAAATGAATCATGAGCATAGCCATAGGATAAAGGGTAATGGTAATGAAATGCATGAGGCATAGAATGGAAGCATACATATAAAGTTAAGTTCTGTTCATTAAAGTTCAATTAGTCCAAATGCATAATGTCATAAGTCACACGATGTCAAACATTGTGCTGTCATGGAATCGTGAAGTATGAGCATAGTTTAGGGCAGGTTGGTTCAGACTTATCAGATATAGAGGTAAATGAGACAGGGCTTGGGGTAATTGATTTGAGCTGCAAGCCTAACAACAAGCATTAGACTTGAGTGGCTAGTTTAACCTCATTGTGGAGGAGCTTTAATCAGTGTTTGAATAAGTTACAATGTTGTGAAAAGAGCATTTGTAACACCTTCTGGTAGTATCTCTTGTTATGCTTAAGTCCTTGCTCATTGCACTCTCATGATCATTGCTATATTAGCACAACATATCCTTCATTGTCATTTCTGTTATCACTAGAGGGATTTGTGTTATGTCAATCTGACATATGGAATTTTGACTAGCACTTGACTTGTGCTAGCAAAGGTTTGAGGCAGAACTGGAACAAGCTTGCCAGATGAGCAGCTTGGATTCTGACAAAGCTATGGACAGGAGGGTGCAGACTAAGTAGAGGGAGATCAGGTATATTGCAGAAGGTTGAGAATGGGAATTTGTACTACAAGAGACTTGCTCTAAATAGTGACCAATGATTCTGCTGAGGTAAGGAAGAAATGGAATGGAATGAAATGAAGTGAAAAGAGTATGGTAAACTGGATTATGAATCCAGTATAAGTAGAACCAGATTTGGGAGAGATAGTCCAATGCCATCACACACACATTACAAGACTCTGACTGTCAGAAATAGGAGGAGATGAAGTGGTCTTAGAGAATCAAGAGTTTTGAGGCAAAAGAAGAAAGACAAAAAAGAAAAGGTACTTGTTCAGATTAAAGGATTCCAAAGCAGATTGTCTGTGAAGTGAATGATATCAACAGCAGATGGGCATGTAAGTATAAAATTATAACACTTTGCTTGTTCCTACCCAGGCCAAGCTTAACAATGATCCTAAACATGTTACAGGTGCACTCTACACTATAGTGCATTATGATTACTGAAGCTACAAGCACTACAGATATGGACTATGGACTAAGAACACAGACATTCTTAAGTTTTATCTTATCAGTATCAGACTTACTGATTACTCTTTATTTTCACATCTTCACATGTGCACACAGTCACATGTCACTTATTCACCATTTCACGCTTCACAATCATCATGACCTCTATCTTTATAAGTCATGATCATAGATGAACCACACCTGATGCTTGAGATATAAGGCTATGTTTTCCATTCTACCACATCTATGCTTCTTATTCACATTAGATCCACACCTTATGTGTATGTTTATGCTTCTCTTCCATTCCTACTTATTAGATACACATTGTAACATCATGGACGACACAGGATATCTCTAGATGAGATATCTATAGATACAAACAGTAGTAGAGTATATATATGACCCATGTAGAGCTAGGGAACTCTAACCAAGTTCTCCTGGAGTTGTCTCCTATTAACAATAAGACTATTATCACTCCACTTGTGTTCCTCTTGTCTAGGGTTACCACTACTATGGCAGACATTGCCTATGCATAAGAACATGCATATAAGAAGATCTGGACCACAGAAGGCTATGCCTCTGTATGCAGTCCATATATGAAGATATACAAAGACTAAGAGAACCAGAGTACTGTTACAGGTGCACTCTATGTTATAGTGCATTATAACTACTGAAGCTACAAGCACTACGGATACGGACTACAGATATGGACTACGAATATGGACTACGGACTAAGAACACGGACACTCTTAAGTTTTATCTTATCAGTACCGAACTTACTGATTACTCTTTATTTTCACATCTTCACATATGCACATAGTCACATATCACTTATTCACCATTTCACGACATCACAATTATCACTCTTGATGAAGTCATGCTTCACGATCATCACGACCCCTATTCTTATGAGTCACGATCATAAATGTATCACACCTGATGCTTGAGGCATAAGGCTATGTCTTCCATTCTACCACATTCATGCTTCTTATTCACATTAGATCCATACCTTATGTGTATGTTTATACTTCTCTTCCATTCTTACTTATTAGATACACATTGTAACATCATGGACGACACAGGATATCTCTAGATGAGGTGTCTATAGATACAAACACTAGTAGAGTATATATACGACCCATGTAGAGATAGGAGGACTCTAACCAAGTCTTCCTGGAGTTGTCTCCTATTCACAATAAGACTATTATCACTCCATTTGTGTTTCCCTTGCCTAGGGTTACCACTACTATGGCAGATGTTGCCTATGCATAAGAACATGCATATAAGAAGACCTGGACCACAGAAGGCTGTGCCTCTGTAGGCAGTCCATATACAAAGATATACGAAGATTATAGGAACTAGAGTACTGGAGACATATAGAAGGTTTCTTTATAGATTCCTAGTCAATAAGCAAGACTAGTCAAGTCAAGCCCTTGGTAAAGGATATCACAAGAGTAACAAGACACTTCTCTTGGGCAACTGCTATTGCCTCTTGACGGCTACGCCTCAGGGGTTTAGGGTTGTTTTAAGTACTGGAGACATATAGAAGGTTTCTTTATAGATTCTCTAGTGAAAGCTAGCTAGGTCAAGACTGCCTTGGTAAAGGATACCACAAGGTTAACAAGACACTTACCTTGGGCAATTACTATTGCCTCTTGACAGCTACACCTCAGGGGTTTAGGATTGTTTCAAAACATACCTGCAAGAAGGTCAAGAAGTGGCTAGATGGGCAGAAATTTAGGACTATAGTATGGCCTGCCCAGTCTCCTGACCTCAATCCCATAGAACATATATGGGTTTATCTAAAAAGGAGACTTGCAGAGCATGAAATCCCTTCTAAAGGAATAGAGAAGTTATGGAGAAGAACTCAAGAGGAATGGAATAAGATACCAGCTGATGTGTATTAGAGATTGATTGAGAGCATGCCTAGAAGGGTTGAGGCAGTGCTTAAAGCCAAAGGAGAATATACCAAGTACTAAATTATATCAAATACTCCAAGCATAACAAAAGTCCAAAAACTGTTATAATGTAGTTGCTGTTTTAAAATATACATATTTTTGCAGTCTATGGTCCAAATCACATAATCTAGGGACTGATAGGTAGCCAAGAGCATGTATATTTATTTGTCTCACCAACACTAAGCAATATTCCCACATGTGATTGCAGTGCACTTCACACACCATATCAAGGTTAGTTATTGTAATGGTTTTTGGAGTTACTGTAAGTGATTCTAAGACTGTAAAGGTAACTGATACTACAAATCAAGAGTCTTTGCCCCAGGCTGTGCACAATATAAACTATGAAGAAATGAAGGCATTTTTCTTTGATATGAAAGATAATGAAGATCACAAGGAAAAAGCCAAAGCAGCTTGAATGATCTGGATAATCAAGTTGCTAATAATCTCACTAATTCCTTATCTATTAGTTGAGTGGGGCCTTCAATTGGCTTGAAGCTTGGCCAGGACTCAAAGTTGATGCTTGATTTCACTCCAACCCATACTACTTCAATCTCAGAATCTTCTAGAATTCATTCAGGACATTCTAGAGATATAGTATTGTCTATCCCAGTTGCCTCTATCAGAAAGCACAATAGTTTTATCTCTGCAAAAGCCCTCCTAGATAGTGAAGCCAAGACAGTGTTTATAGATTGCTCCTAAGCTCAGAAATATAGAATTCCATTGAAACCAGTACAGAAACCCATTTCTGTTTTCAATGTTGATGGAATCAAGAATTTAGCTGGTAACATCACTCATTGTGCAGAAATAGTAATAGATTTTTAGAGACATAGAGAGAAAGTAATTGCTGAAGTCATAGATCTAGGTCAGAATCAGGTTATTCTTGGCTACACATGGTTAAAGCTTCACAACCCTGAAATAGATTGGACAAAAGGCATAGTCAAGATGACTTATCACCCCTGGTCATGTTTAACTCTACAGAACAAGTCCCCTTTTGTTAATCAGATAGATTCTGAAGAGCAGGACTCACTTTGTCACATTTATGCTGCAAAGAAAGCTAGATTAGATATCTCTAAATATATGGAGGCTAATTCAAGAGATATAGTCCCAAAAGAGTATCACAAATACCTCCATATATTCTCAAAGAAAGAATTTGAGAGAATGCCCCTTAGAAAACCATGAGATCATGCTATAGACATGAAAGAAACATTCATACCCAAGAAAGTCAATTGATTACCCTTTCTCCTGATGAACAGAAAGAAGTCAGTGACTTTATAGATGATCAAATGAGGAAAGGATATATTTGCCCCTCTAAATTATTCCAGACCTCATCAGTATTCTTTGTACCAAAGAAAGATGGTTGCAAAAGGATGGTATAGGATTATTGCTATCTTAATAAGCATACCATCAAGAATAACTATCCCTTATCCCTAATCTCACAGCTTGTTGATGTTATGACTTATTCCAGACTTTCCCTATCATATGTATTTGTTTTCTCTTTCATCCACCTAATCATGCAAGTACCCTTACGATCGCATGAGTACCCTTCAAATCATGGATCTTCTTCTTCAACATTCTATGACATTTCTTTTGATTACATGATTTGCTTACTCAGTGAATCACTTATTACTATATAGTTCCAACTGTTTCCCTTTCCTTTCTCTAAGCTAGAGCTCTCTTCAGATATCATCACTTGTATCTTGGTAGCTTATCCAATCTAGCTCCTTTGTCTCATCTCTCATGAGTCTTCATCCTTCTCATTGATTGGATGCTCCTGGAATCTCTAGGCTATCTTTGGGTAGTATCATTTATCTTGCTTAAGCCTTTGCTGTTTGCAAGGCATCATCATTGTTATGACTTATCTCAGACTTTCCAATCATGTATACCTTTTTTCTTTTCAATCCACTTACCAATCATACAAGTACCCTTATGGTTGTATGAGTACCTTTCCAGTCATGGACATTATTCTTGAAATGACTAACTCACTGAAGGATTAGCTGTTTGAGCTATAAGACAATAGTAGCAAGTCTGAACCTCCTAGCAAGTAGGAAAACTTCAAGAGGACAAGACTAGTGTCCTCTAGAGCTGGGGGTGTCCCTTATATACTATTCTACAGTTTGTACAAGTGTATACTATATCTAAGATATGCTATGCTAGGATATTGGATATACACCTCATGTTATACATGTATACTAGGCTATGTCTACAATATAGACTTAGTGGGAAGGTTTCTAGACTAGTTCTAGGCTTGCAAGTGATGTATAGTGAATGGTAATGGTCTAGGGTATGTTGCACATGTGTAGAATATAGGGTTAACTATGTAGTGCAAATGTAATGAGGCATTGCATGAGGCATACCTGTACAAGAGTGCATGGCAATGAATTTGATGTGAGGTGACAGGGTTCCATAATTTGGTTGAGCCCTTTGTGTAGCATGTGGTCAGGGATATCTACTACACAGCCACTATGTTTAACAGTTGGCACTTCACATAGTTGGTCCGCATATTTTGCAAAACTGAATAGATAGTCTTTAAGAGAGTCCTTTTAGTGACCTATTCATATATTTTTAAGGATTTAATGTTGTGGCTTCAAATTGTTATGAGGCGTTGAACATAGTCTAACATAGTCTAACATAGGTTCAATGGATTATATAAGCCTGGGTTTTGAAGTACAAATGATCAAAATATATTCTGAAGGTACTTTATACTATAATGAAGAGGTCTAGAGTATTTTATTAGGGATTCCAGCCCTTTGTGGTGTGTGGTGCTGCTTTTAGGCAATTTGAAGTGATCAGTACTGCACAGCCACCAAGGTGTACCATGAGCACATCAGTTAGTATGCAATTTTGGCAACAATTAGCTAGCTCTTTCTGTTCTTTGTACATATATTAATTGATGGTAAATATGTTGTTCTCTATTGGTCTAGTTATCATAGGGCTTTCTAGTAGTGTATTATTCACATTGTAACAATTCTTCAATATTTCATGACATTCTTTTTGATTATATGATTTGCTTACTCATTGAATCACTCCTCACTATATAAGTCTCACCCATTCTCTCTTCTTTTCTCTAAGCTAGAGCTCCCTTTAGATACCATCACCTGTATCTTAGTAGCTTGCTCAAATCTAGCTTTCCTTGTCTTACCTCTTCAAGTCTTCATCCTTCTTATTGATTGGATGCTCCTGGAATCTCTAGGCTATCTTCTGGTAGTATCATTTATCATGCTTAAGTCCTTACTTGTCACAAGACATTATCATATTCTCATCATCATTGCTGTCTTAGCACAACTCCTTGTTCAACATTGTCCTTGATATCTTTGAAGGACTTTGCTTGTCCCTATCTGGGCCAAGCTTAACAATTGTACTCTCATCATCATCGCTATCTTAGCACAATTCCTCATTCTATGTTGTCTATGTTATCATTGAAGGGCTTTGCTTGTTTCTATCTAAGCCAAGTTTAACAGTTGACAAGCTTAAAGGATTCAAGATGTTCACAAAGATAGATCTTTGCTGAGGATATAATAATGTTAGAATCAAAGAAGAAGATGAATGGAAGATAGCATTTGTTTGCCATAGGGGCACCTTTGAACCTCTAGTAATGTTCTTTGGCCTGTGCAACTCCCCTGCCACCTTTCAGACTATGATAAATGATATATTTGCTGATATGAATGATGTAGTTGTTGTCTACATTGATGACCTCATGATCTTTACTAAATCAGATGACCCAAAAGAACATGACAAGATTGTTCTTGAAGTATTGAAGAGAATGACTTGTTTGTCAAGCCAGAAAAATATGTTTTCAGAATAAAGAAGATAGAATTCCTAGGAATGATCATTACATCTGAAGGAATTCACATGGATGATGAAAAGGTCAAAGCAATACTAGATTGGCCCACTCCTATCAATATCAAAGGAGTTAGAAGTTTTCTTGGACTTGCTAATTTCTACAGAAGGTTTATCAAAGATTATGCTCAGATAGCTAGACCCCTGAATGATCTAACCAAGAAGAATACATCTTTTATCTGGAATGAAGCAATCCAAGTTGCCTTTGATCAATTAAAGAAAATGTTTACCACTGCCCCTATATTGGCATTTCCAGATATAGATAAGTGATTTAGACTAGAGACTGATGCCTCAGATTATGCCACTGGTGCAGTATTATCTATTGAGCAAGATGGGAAATGGCACCCAGTTGCTTATTTCTCACACTCCATAACTCCTAAAGAAAGAAACTACCCTGTTGTAGATAAAGAAATGCTTAGTGTAATTTGCAGTCTAGAGCAATGGAGACACTACCTTGAAGGTAGCAGACTTCAGTTTGAAATTTAGAATGATCATGCCAACCTACAATGATTTATGACTAGACAAGACCTAAATTTTCATCAAGCTAGATGGGCTCAATATTTATCAAGATTTAACTTTAAATGGATTTACAAAGTAGGTATACAGATGGAAAAAGTGGATGCATTGTCAAGAATAGAAGACCATGCTACAGAAATAGAAAATGACAACAAAGGAGTGCTAGTCATTTCTCTAGAACAAATTGCTACAACAACAGTATATATATCTACAGATGAAGATCTTATCAGAGAATGCATCAGAAAACCCTTATGGAGAGTTAGAAAATCTGACATCATAAAACTCTGTAAAGAACAAGGCATATGCAAAGAAAAAGATGAACTTCTCTTTGATAGAGATGGCAAGATCTATGTATCTGATGATCATGATCTCAGAATGGAAATATTATGCCTATATCATGATACACCTATCTCTGAAACAACCCTAATTGCTACTAGAGCTTTCAGGTTACTGTTACAAATGCTCTTTTGTAACATCATAACTTATTCAAACTCCAATTCATGCTCCTTTGCAATAAGGTTAAACTATGCCACACAAGTCTAATGCTTGTCATTAGGCTTGCTGTCCAAATCAAGTACCTCAAGCTCTATCTTGTTTATCTCTAAACCTGCTAAGTCTTGAACACACCTACTCTAAACTCTGTTGACTCTTCACACCTTCAAGACAGCATGGTGCTTGACACCCTGTGATTTATGACATTATGCATTTGAACTTATTGAACTTTAAATAACAGAACTTAACTTTATTTGTATGCTTTCATTCTATGCCTCATTCATTTCATTACTGCTACCCTTTACTCTATGGCTATGCACTTCTATGCTTCTCTTCCATTTGATCTGCCACACCACATGTTCTCCTCACTCTTTTAATCTCCACTCCACAGCCTTATGGCTGTTCATATATGTATTTGAATAATGGACCAAATAGAGACAAATATGTACTTAGGTATATAAGGACCTGAATTGACAATTAAGGGATCTTCAGTTAGATCCTCTTGGGTTTTCCTCTTCTATCATCTGTCTCTTAAGTCTAAGCTTCCTAGTGGTAACCTGAAAGGCCTAGTGCTATTAGGGTTATTTCAGTTGCCACTAGGAAGCTTAGACTTAGAGACAGATGAGAAATAGAGGAATATCTAAGAGGATCTGACTGAGGATCCCTTGGTCATCAATTTGGGTCCTCATATACCTAAGTACATGTTTGTCCCTATTTGGTCCATTATCCAAATATAGTCATGAATAGCCATAAGGCTGTGAAGCAGAGATTAAAGAAATGAGGAGAACATGTGGTGTGGCAGATCAAATGGAAGAGAAGCATAGAAGCACATAGCCATAGGGTAAAGAATAATGGTAATGAAATGCATGAGGCATAGAATGGAAGCATATGAATAAAGTTAAGTTCTGTCATTTAAAATTCAATAAGTTCAAATGTGTAATGTTATAAGTCACAGAGTGTCAAGCACTGTGCTGTCATAAAATCATAAAGGGTCAACAGAGTTTAGGATAGGTGTGTTCTAGACTTAGTGGATAGAAGGATGAACAAGATAGAGTTTGGGATACTTGATTTGAACAGCAAGCCTAGTGACAAGCATTAGACTTGTGTGGCATAGTTTAACCTCATTGCAGAGGAGCATGAATTAGAGTTTGAATAAGTTATGATGTTGCAAAAGAGCATTTGTAACACTATCCCCTTCTTAAGAATCACATTCCAGACAATTAAAGGATATTTCAGCAGGGTGTGTTAAGTTGACCTGATTCTCATATTTTTCAAATAATTTAGAGAAAAGGTTTTCATCGATGTTGATGACACATGGGGCTGCCAGATGTAAGTGATGGAATTCTTTCAGTGTCTTGCACATGTGTTAGATTGGCTTGTAGCTCCCATGTTTATTCCATGTCATCATAGCCTTTCCAATGAATAAGATATTTTAGATGTTGACCTTTGAGTTGGGAGTCCACAATGTAGTCCACCTTCCATTCATTGTCTCTGTCTTCTGTGACTTGCACAGGTCCCAGTCAATATGGTTCTTGCCCATCCAGTCTTTCTTTATATAGTTTGACCCAGAATATATACATTAACAACAGAGTGGATTTTCATTGAGTGAGGCAAGTGTAGCTTGACTGCATTAGATCCCATTAGCTCAATAATTTCATAAGGGTCTAACCATCTTTCAGAAAGTTTCTTGGATGTCCATGTCAAGCAGAGGTTTTCCATGGAGAGCCAAACTTTATCTCTAATGATATAGTCTAGTGCAGATGATCTATGTATGTTTATCAGCATTAACCTTCATCCATTCTTGTGCTTTGAATATATTATCATAAGCTTCTTGTAGAACCATTTTCATTTGCTCTGCAAATGTTTCTACAGTGGATACTTTAGACAACCCTTGTTCAAAACCCATCCTGGGGTTATAGGAATGTATGACTTCAAAGGGTGTCTTCTTAGTAGAAGCATTACATTTAGAGTTATATGGAAATTGGGCAAGGGCTAGCCAATCAGTCCATTCATATTGCTGCTCTGCTGTAAATATACAAAGATACTGTTGAACTTCATGATTCATTCATTCCATCTGCCCATCTGTTTATGGATGGAATGCCATGGAGAGATGACAATCTATGTCAAGATGCTTACAAAGCTCTTGCATTATAGCTGATATGAATTGGGATCTGCAATGGATTTAGGAAGACTGTGATGCTTTCAGATATAATTTAGGTAGAGTTTGGCCATGTCAAGGGCTATGCATATCTTATGTGTGGAAATAAATTCAACTTCCTTTGAGAAGTGATCTACAACTGTCAAAATTGCATCAAATTCATGAGACCTGGAAAGATCTGTGATAAAATCAGCTGAAATATGTTCCCATGGAATTTGAGATGCTTCTAAAGATTGTAGCAAGCCAGCTGGGGCTTGGTTAGATCCTTTGAAATGCTGATCTATCACAGCATTTGACATAATCTTTGACATAAGTAGCCATTCCTGGCCACCAGTAACTGCACTGTAGTAATTCTATAGTTTTCTTATATCCAGGATGACCAGCAACTGGAGTGTCATGATGAAGTCATGTGACTTCCATGTATAGTAGTGGATACTGAGGTATATCCAGAATGTAGATTCTTTTGTATTGGTCATACAGTAGACTGTCATCATGGATTTCAAGTTTTTCTTTTTTGAGTACCTTTTGGGTTTGCATTTCTATTAGGTACATTGTTGCATTAAAAATACATTGCTTAATTGAAACTCCTTCATCTGAGATCAAAAATGTCTGTCTGATCTTATCCAGGAAGATAACAATGATTTCTTTATTGTCATCTTTGATCTCTTCAAGGTGATCTTCTCATCTAGATAGAGCATTGGCTTTTTCCATCATGGTTCTAGCCTTGTGTACCCAAACACAGTTGAATCTAGATAAATATTGAGACCATCATGCTTGGTGACAATTAAGATCTTGTCTCATCATAAAGAATTGAAACAATCCTAATTGCTACTAGAGCTTTCAGGTTACCACTAGGAAGCTTAGACTTAGAGACAGATGAGAAGTAGGGGAATACCCAAGAGGATCTGACTGAGGATCCCTTGGTCATCAATTCAGGTCTTTATATACCCTACTACATGTTTGTATATATTTGATCCATTATTCAAATAAAGGGTGAACAGCTATAGAGCTGTGAAGTGGAGATTAAAACAATGAGGTAGGCATGAGTCAGATGGCATATCAAATGGAAGAGAAGCATATTGCATAGCCATAGGGTAAAGGGTAGCAGAAATAAAATGCATGAGGCATGAAATGAAAGCATATGAATAAAGTTAAGTTCTGTTCAATAAGTCCAAAAGCGTAAAAGGTGTAAGTCACATGATGTCAAGCATCGTGCTATCATGAGATCATGAAAGTATAGATGGAGTTTAGGGCAGGGTTGGTTCAGACTTAGTGGTAAAGAGGGTTAAGGGAGTCGTGATGTCGTAGCTTTGGGTTATTTGATTTGAGCTGCAAGCCTAACGACAAGCATTAGACTTGAGTGGCTAGTTTAACCTCATTGTGGAGGAGCTTTAATCGGTGTTTGAATAAGTTATGATGTTGCAAAAAGAGCATTTGTAACAAGAACTGTAAATTGGCATGATCATTCCATATTTTGAACTCATGTCATACACCTTCAAGGTGATGTCTCTAAACTTCCAGTAATCATATTATACTGAGCATTTCTTTGTCAGTGATTGGATAGTTTCCTTCCATGGAGTTAAGGGCATGAGAGAAATATGTGACAGGATGCCATTTGTCATCATGTTCATAAACAGAGAGTACTGCTCCTGTGGCGAATTTGGATGAATTAGCTTCAAGCCAGAACTTCTTATCTATATCTGGATAGACAAGTATAGGTGCCATGGTAAATGCTTGTTTAAGCATGTCAAACACATCTTATTGTGGACTTTCCCATGCAAATTTGACATCCTTCTTTGTTAGATCATGAAGTAGTCTAGCCACTTTAGCAAAATCTTTAATGAATCTGCAATAGAAGTTTGCAAGTCTGAGAAAAGTATGGACACTATGCACTGTCTTTGATGTGGGCCATTCCAGAATAGCTTTTACTTTAGATTCATCCATTCTAATACCATCTTATTTCATGAACATGCCTAGAAATTCAATTTCCTTGGCATGGAACATACACTTTTCTGGTTTGACAAATAGGTTATTTTCTTTCAAGCTACAAAGGACTTCCAGCATGATCTTGTCATGTTTCTCCTTGTCATCATCTCTGGTGAATATTAGTAGATTGTCAATGTAGGCAACCACAACTGCTTCCATGTTGGCGAAGATTTCATTCATCATTGTCTGGAATGTGACTAGAGAATTGCATAATCTGAGGTACATGATGAAAGGCTCATATGCTCCTCTGAAGCATACAAATGTGGCCTTCCATTCATCACCTTCCTTGATGCATACATTATTGTATCTCCATCTGAGATCCATTTTCATGAATAATTTAGCCCCTTTGAGTTTATCAACCAATTGTGAAATGAGTGGCAACAGGTAGTTGTTCTTGACTGTATGTTCATTTAGGTATCAGTAATCCTGTATCATCCTTTTGTGGCCATCCTTCTTTGGAACAAAGAACACTGATGATGTTTGAGGGGATTTAGAAGGTCTTATGTAACTCTTCTTTAATTGATCATCAATGAACATGGAGACTTTCTTCTGTTCTATGACAGAGAGAGATATAATACATCCTTTCTTAGATTTAAATATATCTTTAAGATTTATCACATGATTCCAAGGTTTGCATATGGGCATGCATTTGCTTTCTTCTTTATGGAATACTTTAAGGAATTTATGGAACTGTTTCAGTACAAGCTCCTTTGGAGTCTTATTCATCTTTACAGGTTGTTCAGTAGTGGCATATAAATGATAAGCCATATAAGCTTATTCCTGTTCTTCCTTGTCAAGTGTAGCCAAAAAGGTGCTACAATCTAAGAGCATGTGGCAGGATCTAGGATATCAGTTAAGCTTTACTGTTTCCTTGGCCTGAAACAACCCTAATTACTACTAGAGCTTTCAGATTACCACTAGGAAGCATAGACTTAGATACGAGCAGATGAGGGGAAAAACCCAAGAGGATCTGACTGAGGATCCCTTGGTTGTCAATTCAAGTTCTTATATACCCTAATACATGTTTGTACATATTTGGTCTATTATTCAAATAAGAGTATGAACAGCCATAAGGCTGTGAAGTGGGAATTAAAACAATGAGGTAAGCATGAGTCAGGTGGCATATCAAAGAGAAGAGAAGCATGATGCATAGCCATAGGATAAAGGGATAGTGGTAATGAAATGCATGAGGCATAGAAATGGAAGCATACAAATAAAGTTAAGTTCTGTCCAATAGAGTTCAATATATCTAAATGTGTAAAGTCATAAGTCACACGATGTCAAGCATTGTGCTGTCATGAAGTCATGAAGTGTGAATGGAGTTTAGGGCAGGGTAGGTTCAGACTTAGCAGATGTAAAGGTTAATGGAGTCATGATGTCGTAGCTTTGGGGTAATTGATTTGAGCTGCAAGCCTAATGACAAGCATTAGACTTGAGTGGCTAGTTTAACCTCATTGCGGAGGAGCTTTAATCAGTGTTTGAATAAGTTATGATGTTGCAAAAAGAGCATTTGTAACATGGCCCAGTTGATTTCAGGGTTGTGGCATTTAAGCCAAGAATATCCTAGAATTAATTGATTTTTTTCAGGGTTGTGACTTCTGTCAATACTCATTCTTGGTAACCTTGATATGTAATGATTAAGTCCATGGAATGGATTATAGATCTGATGGAGTTCTTGATTCCATCTATATTGTAAACCAGAATGGGTCATTGCAAAAGCTTCATTGGTAATTGGTTCTTTTCTGCCCATGGTTTGTCAATAAAGATTATGTTGGCACCACTGTCTAGTAGTGTGTCTGTTTTGATTATGAGTTTCTTATTTTGTCCAGAAGCAATGGTAACTTCTAGATTTATCTCCTTTTGAATGTTTACATTTTGGATAAAAATTTCTTCCAGGATTTTGTCATGATCATTCTTCTTCAGATGTGAAATGATGCAAAAAGAGTGATTCTTGTGGATGCTCTAGCAAATCTCTCCATTGAGAGAGTCTTCATATTTGGAATCTATAGATATATCTGAGTCTGAACTTTCTTCAACTGTCAGAGTCTCATAATGATTCTTCAATCTTTGAAGTAGGCCTCAGCCTCTTCATGAGTCATTTTCTGAACCATATGAAACAACCCTAAACCCCTGAGGTGTAGCCATCAAGAGGCAATAGCAGTTGCCCAAGAGAAGTGTCTTGTTACTCTTGTGGTATCCTTTACCAAGGGCTTGACTTGACTAGTCTTGCTTATTGACTAGGAATCTATAAAGAAACCTTCTATATGTCTCCAGTACTCTGGTTCCTATAATCTTCATATATCTTTGTATATGGACTGCCTACAGAGGCATGGCCTTCTGTGGTCCAGGTCTTCTTATATGCATGTTCTTATACATAGGCAATGTCTGCCATGGTCTTGTACTCCTTAGTGCTTCACATCTAAGTGACGAGCACTGGTGAGCATAGTAGTGATAACCCTGGCAAGGGGAACTCGAAGTCTAGCAGACTGGGTACTGCTTATGGAGAAGTAATGATAATAGTCTTATTGTTAATAGGGGACAACTCCAGGAAGACTTGGTTAGAGTCCTCCTATTTCTACATGGGTCATATATATACTCTACTAGTGTTTGTATCTATAGACACCTCATCTAGAGATATCCTATGTCGTCCATGATGTTACAATGTGTATCTAATAAGTAAGAATGGAAGAGAAGTATAAACATATACATAAGGTGTGGATCTAATATGAATAAGAAGCATGAATGTGGTAGAATGGAAGACATAGCCTTATGCCTCAAGCATCAGGTGTGATACATTTATAATCATGACTCATAAGAATAGGGGTCGTGATGATCGTGAAGCATGACTCCATCAAGAGTGATAATTGTGATGTCATGAAATGGTGAATAAGTGATATATGACTATGTGCACATGTGAAGATGTGAAAATAAAGAGTAATCAGTAAGTCTGGTACTGATAAGATAAAACTTAAGAGTGTCCATGTTCTTAGTCTGTAGTCCATATCCGTAGTGCTTGTAGCTTCAGTAGTCGTAATGCACTATAACATAGAGTGCACCTGTAACACCATATGGTTCAGGTTTAATTTCAAACTCCTTGGATTTTCATCTTCAGAGTCACTTCATTCTTCTGCCACCTGTTACACTCCTTTTTATCTTGTCCACTATCACTATTATCTCTTTCTTACATCCCACCATCCTATTGGGAATAACCCACTACACATACATACACTTCTTATTGTTGATATCTCCTCTTCACCCACATCTTGTTTCCTTATAACCTAGCTCCTGAAAGTGAGTACTCTTTCATCTCTACTTCTAAATGCTCTTCAGTTGATTCTCTCATATCAACCTCGTAGTTCCTTACTTAGTCATTCTATTCTCTGACATTCTTCTTGTTTCTACTATGCATTAGATAATGCACAGTTTCTCTTCTGTTTCTATCTCAGCTAGGCTGGCCCTAGAGTACATTGACTGTCACTATTTAAACTGTAAGATAGCATCATGTAATGGTTTCCCATCTTGAATCTATTTGTTCACTTGTCTAGTATAACTTAAGTCTCTTAAGGATGTTGTGACTCTTTGTGAGCTCCTCCCTCAAGTAGAATCTCTCTCTAGTTTGGCTAGTCCTAGTACCAAGATCTCACCACCTTGTGTTTCACACAAGGTGCTATAGCACTAGACCTAACACCATCCAGACCTTGTGGTCCTTGCCTTTTGGATAGCCTTTCTTGTGAACACCCCCCATGTACTTGCACTTGGGGCACTCTATTTTTGGCTTCAGACATTCTTTCAAAGAATGATCCTTTTTACTATAATTGTAGCATTTAAATGGCCTTCAATCAGCCACATCAATGTTCATGGCATCAGACTTCTTTTGTCCTTTGCTCTTAAAGGTATTTCTTTGAGCCATTCAGCCCATGATAAAGTCAAGGGCTTTCTTTGCCATCCCAACTCAGTGGATTTCAGTGAGATAGATAGTGGATGTTTGCTACTATTTGTCTTCTTTAAAGATTTGAGCAATAATGCCCCTTGAAATGTTCTTTTTCAATAGCTTTATGACATCAGAATCATTGATACTTGCTTGATTGTAAAGCAATTCCCACTTTACAATGAATTCATCAATGGGTATGTTTTCCTGAATAAACCCATTGATTTGCTTGTGGGCCCAATCTATGTACTTTATTGGCAGATCTGAAAAGACCCTCCATTTCTTATTCTAACATGGCCCATGTGTAGGCCCATCCTTTAACTAAGCCTGTTTCTGTGAACTGGCCTGCTTTTATGCTAGTGAGTCATGAGAGAACAGCTAGTACTACATTATATGAGCCAGGTGTGATAGCCATGCTATTTATGGCAAGCCAAGCTTTCATCTTGCTCCACCATTCTTTGAATTTCATCCAAGAACCATCATAGGTTCCAGAGTCTGAGAATATTTTGACCTTTCAGGAATAGCCTCCCATGGCTGCTGCTTGACCTATGGCTGCTTATGCTCCTGCAATTGCACATTGCACTGCTTGTTGTCTTAGTGTTGCAAGCTCAGTGGCTTGCATGTTTATGGTAGTGTTCAATTGGACAATGACTACACTAGCAGTATTGAATTCAGCAATAATTGTATTGGCTTGTTCCATTCAATTGGCAGATTGATCATGGAGCACTTGTGAGAGAGACATGGTGAATGATGTGTATTACAAAAACTTCTTGGGGTGATGTAGAAATAACCTTGGCTGTTACAAATGCTCTTTTTACAACATTGTAACTTATTCAAACACTGATTAAAGCTCCTCCACAATGAGGTTAAACTAGCCACTCAAGTCTAATGCTTGTCATTAGGCTTGCAGCTCAAATCAATTACCCCAAGCCCTGTCTCATTTACCTCTACATCCAATAAGTCTGAACTAACCTGTCCTAAACCATGCTCATACTTCACAATTTCATGACAGCACGATGCTTGACATCATGTGACTTATGACATTACACATTTGAACTAATTGAACTTTAATAAACAGAACTTAACTTTATATGTATGCTTCCATTCTATGCCTCATGCATTTCATTACTGTCACCCTTTACCCTATGGCTATGCTCATGATTCATTTCCATTTGATACACCACTTGACTCATGTCTACCTTATTGTTTTAATTTCCACTTCACAGCCTTATGGCTGTTCACTCCTGATTTGGATAATGGACCAAATATGTACAAACATATAGTAGGGTATATAAGAACCCAAATCGATGACCAAGGGATCCTCAGTCAGATCCTCTTGAGTTTTTCTCTCATCTGCTCATATCTAAGTCTATGCTTTCTAGTGGTAACCTGAAAGCTCTAGTAGCAATTAGGGTTGTTTCATTGGCTGTAAGACCTTGGTTGTATATGCTTCATCTGTGAATGGTTCATCTCCTCTAAGCCTCCTTATGCTAGATATGGCTCTTCTTTTCCTCTGATGCTTTCCTTGTATAGAGGGTTCTTCTTCTTCTGCCTTTCTTTTGACAGATCTTAGTGGTATATATAGTACCAGTACTTCTTCTTTCTTAATTTCTACCTCTAATATTGAGACAGAGGTTAAAGGAGAGCTGATGGTCATTGCATTTGACCACAAGCAGATAGGTGGTGGGGAAACATAAAGGGATGCCAGATCTGGTAAGATTGGCACATTGTTGGAGTCTATAGACTGGTCTCTCAAGGAATGGATCTGGTTAGTGATGAACAAGGTACTGTCCTCGAAGATTTCTACTTTCTTAAACTTGTTGAAGAGGAAGGTGGTAGCATAGAGGTCAGTTAACTCTCTGAGTGGGTCTAGGCTGGCTTTTTCTAGCATGGCTAAGAACCAATCTGTTGGTTATTCAGGTAAAGAATTTCTTGAGGCAGGTTGTGAGTCTGTGATCCTCTAGCTCTGCTCTTCTTGAGATGCAGGTGACTCAGAGTCTCTCCTGGCTGCTACTATGTCTAAAGTCTACTTGGCTACTATGCATGAGATAGCATACAAAAAGTGAAAGGGGCCCCATCAGATCAGAACAGCTGGGAAGGGAGAGAGGGAGTGGTGAGCATTGAAGATCACTAGCTTATTGTGAGCTTGGATCCTTCTTCTTCATAGAACATGGCACCCACTTGCAGCTCATGCTTGTAGGTGAGTGGTAAGGTGAAAATGCAATAGTCAGATTCTAATGAAACAACCCTAATTGCTACTAGAGCTTTCAGATTACCACTAGAAAGCTTAGACTTAGAGACAGATGAGAAGTAGGGGAATATCCAAGAGGATCTGACTGAGGATCTCTTGGTTGTCAATTTGAGTCCTTATATACCTAAGTACATGTTTGTCCCTATTTGGTCCATTATCCAAATATAGTCATGAATAGTCATAAGGCTGTAAAGCAGAGATTAAAGAAATGAGGAGAACATATGGTATGGTAGATCAAATGGAAGAGAAGCATAGAAGCACATAGCTATAGGGTAAAGGATAACAGTAATGAAATGCATGAGGTATAGAATGGAAGCATACAAATAAAGTTAAGTTCTATCATTTAAAGTTCAATAAGTCCAAATGTGTAATATCATAAGTTACAGAGTGTCAAGCACTGTGCTATTATAATATCATGAAGGGTCAACAGAGTTTAGGGTAGGTGTGTTCTAGACTTAGTGGATAAAAGGATGAACAAGATAGATTTTGGGGTACTTGATTTGAACAGCAAGCCTAGTGACTGTTACGTTTTCCCCTATTCCTAGCCCCTATACTCTTTTCCTCAAATAATCAATGTCGTACTCACACCTCAAGACTACATTCATCCTTGTCCATGATCTAGAACTCCTATCCATGTTCCTGTCCTTGTCTACTCATGGCCTTCATCTGAACTCCGTCTTCGTGTGCTCGTCCTCATTTCACCGTGGCCTTACAGGCATACTTGTATTAACACCTCGTCTTCATCTTCATCCTAACCCTTGTTCTCACCCTTGTCCTCATCCCAATCCTTATCCTCACCTGTCCTCATCCTCTTCCTCATTCCCCTGTTCTCCCTGTCAATGTGTATCATATTCCCATCTTCGTCCATCACGGACTCTTCCAGCTTCTCCTTCACGTGTAGCTATCTATCACCTCATGCACACCTTGCTTCTTCTTATCTTTGATTAGTCATCATGTGAGTACCCTTACAGTCACATGAGTACCTTCACAGTCAGGAACCTTCTTCTTCTTTGTTCCATGACTTTCTATCTCATTCCATGAGAACCCTTGCAATCACTCGGGTTCTTCTTTTCTGTTCCATTGCATTCTATTGTATTCCATTCTCATCATGTGATCTGCTTACTCAGCATATCACCTATCACTACTTATATTCACCTGTAGCTCTATTCCCATTTCCCTAAGCTAGAGCTCCCTTCGAGTACCTTTTCTTGTATTCAAGTAGCCGTTCCAATCTAGCTCTCTTGCCTCGTCTCCTGCGTGTCCCTGCTCTCCACATTAATTGAGTGCTCCCTGAATCCTTGGGCTACCTTCATGGTAGTATCCTTCCTCCTTGCCAAGTCGTTGCTCATCACACGACTCTCTCATACCCTCGTTGTCATCACTCTATTAGGACAACATATCCTCGTCATCATTGCTTTCATCACACGACTTCTCGTTGGTCATCATCCTTGTTATCTTTAGAGGGCTTTGCTTGTCCCTACCCAGGCCAAGCTTAACAAAAGCTCTAGCTTGCTCTTCTGTCGGCCGTCATCATACGTTCACCGCATACCCCACTCCTCGATATTCGCCCTGTTCCCAGGTTGTCAAAATCAGGCAGCATTTCTAGGACCAACGTTGGTCATATCCCTGGCAACTGACATTGGTTGCATTCTTAGAACCTAATAGGTCATATCCTAGCTGACTTACTTCAGTCGTATTCCTTGGACCTATCTAGGTCAAATTTTTCTAGCAACATGTCAACGACCTCTGTTGAATCCTAGACATGTGTATCACGTCATTCCATCCCCAAGCTCACACCTGAGAAAAAGGCAATTTTGAAAAACATCCATGCATGCTACCACTGTAGACGGAAGGGGCACCTCGCCCATCAATGTAAAGTCTTCAAGAAAGAAGCACCATCCCCAGCCTTACCTAAGGCAATCCCGATCTAAGAAGCCATCTCGGCTCTCCTCACCCAGAAAACCCAGGAACCAAGTATGGTTCAGAACACCTTTGTCCAGACCCCCCGTGTCAAGCTTCCCAAATCTTGGAAAGAAACACCAGTCCTCATCCCTACCCCAAAATCTCCAAAAAGAGAGAAAACCACAGCCAAGAAACCTAGGTGCAAATCACATAAATCCAAGAAACTCCGTGCCGTCAAAATCCTCACTCCTATAATAGAAGTAGAGGAACTTCCTGACCTCATTGATCTTGACGAAGATGATGAAGAAATAATCCCAGACCCCAAGGTAGCTGCAGTAAAGCTACAAACTACAAACATGAGTATTCCCATCCAACTCATCGTTCCCTCACACACGCTGAAAAGCGTAGACACCAAAGCCCTTATTGATAGCAGCGCCCAGATGAACTGTATTGACTGGGGCTTTGTCCATAAACATCAATTCCCGACATCCCATCTCAAGAACCAGATCCAAGTCCACAATGCGGATAACTCTGTCAACTCCAAGAGTCTGATTAAATTTACCACCACTCTCTTTGTCAATATCCAGGGCATCGTCCAAGAAATGCTCTTCTACATTATGGATTGTGGTGACGATAATATCCTTCTTGGACTTCCATGGCTCAAAAGAGCAAACCCTCACATCGACTGGAAGAACCGGTCAATTTCCCTTGAAGAATCAAAGGATGAATCTAAAGTCCTTTTCGCCCAATATGAATCAGCATATCAAGCAAACGAAAGCAAGTTTGCTAAGAAACTCCCTCCTCTGACCTGCAAGATGGTCAAACCCAAATCTACCCCTGCCTTATTCGAATACATGGATTACGAAACTCAAGAAGAATTCATAAAACGTGCTCTCTTAGATCGAAGACTCAGATATCAAATGACTAAGATCAGGAAAACACTACTCCCTGATTCCATTTGTCGAACTTCCCACTCTGGCAATTGCTACCTTTCCCCAAAATCGATTCGCAAAATCACCCATGCCACTGAACTCACAGTTGAAGCTGCAAAGCTTAAACCCAAGAAAACCCTACCAGCAGAATACCAAGAATTTGCCAAGGTTTTCACCGAACCTAATATCAGCAAACTTCCCCCATCCCATCCTTATGACCATGAAATTAACATCAAGGACTCCTTCGTACCTAAAATAGGCAAACTTTATCCCCTGTCTCCTGAAGAATGTGAAGCAACAGAAATGTTCATTGATGAAAACCTCAAAGTAGGGAAAATTCGTCCCTCGAACTCTCCACAAGCCTCTCCCTTCTTCTTTGTTAAAAAGAAGGATGGCAAACTTCATCTCTGCCAAGATTATCGCTACCTCAATGAACATACGGTACGCGATGCCTACCCGCTTCCCCTGATAGGCGACCTCCTCGATAAACTAAAAGGCGCCACCACGTTCACCAAATTTGACATTCATTGGGGGTACAACAACGTCCATATCAAAGATGGGCACCAATGGAAAGATGCATTCCTTACCCACAAAGGTCTCTTCGAACCAATGGTTATGTTTTTCGGCATAATAAACTCCCCCGCCATGTTCCAACATTTTATGAATGATTCTTTCAGAGACATGATTACAGAAGGATGGCTCATCATCTATATGGACGACCTCCTTATTTTCTCTGACAATGAAGAAGTTCACACTGAATGTACCTGCCATGTCTTGCAACGTATGCAAGAACTTAACCTTCATCTCTGCCTAGAAAAATGCAACTTTGCTACCAAGGAAGTCAACTACCTTGGTATGATAGTCAATGAACACAGTCTCAAAATGGACCCCATAAAACTCGAGGGTATTGCAAAATGGCCCGTACCCTCTTCAGTCAAAGAAGTTCGATCTTTCCTCAGTTTCGCCAATTTTTATAGGTGATTCATCCAAAACTACTCAGAAATAGCTCGTCCCCTGATTGACCTAACCAAGAAATCCCAATCTTGGAACTGGTCAAACAATTGTCAACAAGTGTTTGAGATGCTTAAAGCAATGTTCCTCTCAAAACTGGTCCTCCACTTCCCAGACCTCACCAAACCATTCGCGATCGCCACTGATGCCTCTAAATTTGCATCAGGAGGAATATTACTTCAAACCGATTCCAACAGTGAATGGCACCCCTGCTCCTACCTTTCCTAGTCGTTCTCCCTAGCAGAACGAAACTATGATATTTACGACAGAGAACTCCTAGCCATTCTCCGTGCCCTTAAAGCATGGAGACACTATCTCCTTGGCTCTGTCGATCCTGTCCAGGTCTTCACCAACCATAAAAACCTTACCTATTTTAGACAACCTCAATCCTTGAATCACCGACAAGCTCATTGGCTCCTTGATATCTCAGATTATGATCTGAAACTCATCCACATATCTGGCACTGCCCTCTCTGGCCCTGATGCCCTTTCCCGATGCATAGATCACCTTCCAAAAGATGTGTCCGACAACAAAGAAATCACACTTCTACTGCCATCCATGTTTGTCCGCACTGCAAGTTCAACTCTTGATTCCATCATTGCTGAACAATCCAGTAATGATTCCCTCGTCTTCACCACTCTCCAGGCCTTAGATAACAAGATTCCTCCACCATTCCGCTCTCGCCTCTCAGATTGGCAAAATCATGATGGCATTATCACATACCAAGGCCATGTGTATGTTCCACCTGGAGACGACCTACGTTGCAAAATCATCTCATCTTGCCATGACAATCCTTCAGCCAGATACCTTAGAGTATTGAAAACCTGACAACTAGTTTCCCACGAATATTGGTGGCCAGATCTGGCTCATCATGTATGAAAATACGTCAAAGGCTGTGCTATATGCCAGCAAAACAAAGTCAATACCCATCCTATGATTCCACTGCTTACTCCTATCAAGTCCCTCGCCACTCAACCATTCCAACAGATCTCGTGTGATTTAATCACAGATCTCCCACTATCCCAAGGTTTTGATACGCTCCTGGTCATAGTAGATCATGGGCTTACTAAGGAGGTAATTCTATGCCCCACAAAGAAATCAATCACTGCCGAAGGGGTAGCTGACCTCTTCTTCCATAAAGTTTACCTCCGATTCGGCCTCTATGAAAAGATAATTAGTGATCGAGGCCCACAATTCGCCTCAAAATTTGCCCTTGAACTCGGATGCCTCCTAGGATATGATCTCGCCCTCTCTATGGCATATCACCCTCAAACTGATGGCAAGATAGAACGCATCAACCAAGAAGTAGAAACCTATCTCCGTATCTACTGTGGCAATAATCCCTCCTCATGGTCCGAATCCATCTCCCATGCCGAATTCGCACATAACCATCATACTCACTCCATCACGTCGAAATCCCCATTCTACCTCATGCTTGGTTATGAACCAAAAGCCATTCCCATGGTCTTTGCTGAGTCCTCTATCCCTGCAGTCACTGATCAACTAAAAACCCTCGAAGCTGCTTGCTCTGAAGCTCTCACAGCACACGAACTCGCTCGCCAAGTCATGGCATCCCGCTCACGTCGCAACTTTACTCCATTCAAGAAAGGCGATAAAGTCTGGCTTGAAGCCAGAAACTTAAAACGGTCTATTGTTAACCTCAAATTTGCCTCAAAATGAGAAGGACTGTTCACTATCACTAAAGTCCTATCCTCGTTATCTTACCAGCTCTGCCTCCCATCCACCTGGAAAATTCACTCCGTATTCCATGCTTCCTTGTTATCGCCTTATCGCAAAAACACTGTCCACAGCCTGAATTTCCTGAGACCTCCACCTGACCTCATTGGCAGAGAAGAAGAATACGAAATCTCAAGAATCCTGAAACACTGAGGTTTCCCAGCTCATCGTTATTTCCTAGTCTGCTGGAAAGGTTACACACCTGAAGATGACTTGTGGGTCGCAGAAAAAGACCTATCCCATGCACAGACCCTTCTCAAAGATTATAAGAAGTGTCACCCATCTCTTCGCTCTTAAAAAAAGCAATCCTCTCTCTGTTTCATTGTATCCTTGACTCCAATTCCCTCATCTTCATCCCAGTCCTCCCTGTTCCCTGTTAAACTCCTGATCATGAGTCTAAACTGATTAGTCCAGTCTTTTATTCCTCTCCTTCTTTCATCCTCGTCCTTGACCCTCTGAGATGAGGTTAAACTACCCAGAACCATCCCTGATCCTAAGCTTCTAACAAAAGCTTATCCATGTCATCCCTGACTCTCCGACACTGCTAAAGAGGTTAAACTATGGCAATACGATCTTTCCCTATCCTGTCTTCACCCTTGTCCCCACCGAGCTCTAACAGAAGCTTGTCTCATCCTTGTCTCTAGCCAGGTCCTCGCATTCTCAGTCTTTTCTGCCAGAATTCCAGGTTGATGGCAAAAAGACATATTCCCTCTCAACATATGGAAATCCTCGTGACTTGCCTCCCCAAGACTTTGTCCTAGCATCACTCCTCGATAACGAAAGGACTGATGAACCTCCCTGAAGATACCCCACTCTCGTTCCCCAAAATATATGATTAGAATCAGGTGATTCTAAAGCCTTAGTAAGAGAGTAATGTTATGTTTTCCCCTATTCCTAGCCTCTATACTCTTTTCCTCGAATAATCAATGTTGTACTCACACCTCAAGACTACATTCATCCTTGTTCATGATCTAGAACTCCTATCCGTGTTCCTGTCCTCGTCTACTCATGGCCTTCATCTGAACTCTGTCTTCGTGCACTCGTCCTCGTTTCACCGTGGCCTTACAGGCATACTTGTATTAACACCTCGTCTTCGTCTTCATCCTAACCCTTGTCCTCACCCTTGTCCTCATTCCAATCCTTATCCTTGCCTGTCCTCGTCCTCTTCCTCATTCTCCTGTTCTCCCTGTTAACATGTATCATATTCCCATCTTTGTCCATCATGGACTCTTCTGGCTTCTCCTCCACATATAGCTATCTATCACCTCGTGCACATCTTGCTTCTTCTTATCTTTGATTAGTCATCATGTGAGTACCCTTATGGTCACATGAGTACCTTCACAGTCAGGAACCTTCTTCTTCTTTGTTCCATGACTTTCTATCTCATTCCATGAGAACCCTTGCAGTCACTCGGGTTCTTCTTCTTTGTTCCATAACTTTCTATCTCATTCCATGAGAACCCTCGTAGTCACTCAGGTTCTTCTTCTCTGTTCCATTGCATTCTATTGTATTCCATTCTCATCATGTGATCTGCTTACTCAGCATATCACCTATCACTACTTATACCTGCCTGTAGCTCTATTCCTATTTCCCTAAGCTAGAGCTCCCTTCGAATACCTTCCCTTGTATTCAAGTAGCCGTTCCAATCTAGCTCTCTTACCTTGTCTCCTGCATGTCCCTGCTCTCCACATTAATTGAGTGCTCCCTGAATCCTTGGGCTACCTTCATGGTAGTATCCTTCCTCCTTGCCAAGTCATTGCTCATCACACAACTCTCTCGTACCCTCGTCGTCATCACTCTATTAGGATGACATATCCTCGTCGTTGTTGCTTTCATCGCATGACTCCTCATCGGTCATTATCCTCGTTATCTTTAGAGGGCTTTGCTTGTCTCTACCTGGGCCAAGCTTAACAGTGACAAGCATTAGACTTGTGTGGCATAGTTTAACCTCATTGCAGAGGAGCATGAATTGGAGTTTGAATAAGTTACAATGTTGCAAAAGAGCATTTGTAACAATCTCAGGACATCCAGAAATAGAGAAAACTCTAAATCTTATCAACAAAAGCTATATCTGACCTGGTATGTTAAAAATGACTAAAGAGTATGTCTCTAGATGTAATAGATGTGCTCACTTCAAAGGATCTAATCAAGCCCCTGCTGAAAAGTTACATCCATTAGACATTTCCAATATGCCATGAATTAATGTATCTGCAGATTTCACCACAGATCTACCTCTTTTCAAAGGATTTGATAGTATTCTTGTAGTTGTTGATTGCTTCTCAAAAGAAGTAGAGTTTATTCCATGCAACAAGATAGTTATAGCTATGAATACAGCTCAACTCTATCTACATCATGTATGGAAAAATCATGGACTGCCTTACAGTATTGTAACAGATAGAGGCCCACAATTTGCATCATAGGTGATGCAGGACTTGTGCAAAAGATTAGAAATTCAATCCAAACTGTCCATAGCATTTCATCCTCAGACAGATGGACAGACAGAAAGAATGAATAGAGATCTACAGCAGTACCTTAGATTATTCACCTCAGATAAATAGAATGATTAGGTTGATTGGTTACCAATTGCCCAGTTCTCATATAATTCAAAGAGACAAGCATCCACTCAAAAGACCCCTTTTGAAGTAACTAGATCTTATGAGCCTTGCATGGGATTTGAACAACACTTGTTCAAGGCCTCAGCTGCAGAAGATTTCATCAAACAAATGGAAGATACAATTGAACAGACTAAAGTCAACTTAGGAAAGGCTTAGCAGAGAATGAAGATGCAAGCAGATAAACACAGATCAGCTACACCCATCTACTCCATTGGTGATAAGGTATGGCTCTCAACTAAGAATCTAAAATTGACTCATGCCTCCAGAAAACTATCAGAGTGATGGCTTGGACCATATAAGATCATTAAACTAATAGGAGATAATGCTGTTAAACTCAGACTACTAAAATCTATGAGAATTCATCTAGTTATTAATGTTTCTCACATCAAGATCTATAAAGAGTGACTTGAAGGGCAACCTACCTTCAAACCTGGACCTATGCTAGTCAGAGGACAGAGAAATAGAATATGAGGTTGAATATATTATAGACTCAAGATGGAAAGATCAGTGTCTTGAATATCTAGTATACTAGAAAGGATATTTAGAAGAGGATCACACTTGGAAATCTATCAAGAATCTTGCAAACTCAAAGGAAGCAATCAAGAAATTCCATCAAGTATATCCTAGTGCACCCAGACACCTTAATATGACTGCTATAGACTTTTATAACTTATTTACATTCTGTGGAACTCCAATACTAGAGATGTCATCACCTCATCTACCCTTTAATCACCTGGAAGTCAATTTATAGAGAGGGGGCAGTGTTACAATGTAAATAATACACTACTAGAAAGCCCCATGGCTGCCAGACCAATAGAGAACAACACATTTACCATCAACTAATATATATATAAAGAACAGAAGGAGCTAGCTAATTGTTGCCAAAATTGCATACTAACTGATGTGCTCATGGTACATCTTGGTGGCTGTGCAGTACTTATCACTCCAAATCATCTAAAAGCAGCACCACACACCACAAAGGGCTGGAATCTCTAATAAAATACTCCAGACCTTTTCATTATAGTATAAAGTACCTTCAGAGTGCATTTTAATCATTTGTGCTTCAAAACTCAGGCTTATATAAGCTGTCAAACCTATGTTAGACTATGTTAGACTATGTTTGATGCCTCATAACAATTCAAAGCCACAACATTAAATCCTCAAAAATATATGGATAGGTCACTAAAAGGACTCTCTAAAAGACTGTCTATTTAGTTTTGCAAAATATGCAGACCAACCATATGAAGTGCCAACTATCAAACATAGTGGCTATATAGTAGATACTTCTGATCATACATATGCCACACAAAGGGCTTGACCAAATTATGGATTCCTGTCACTCCACATTAAATTCATTGCCATGCACTCTTGTACAGGTATGCCTCATGCAATGCCTCATTACATTTGCACTACACAGTTAATCCTATACTCCACTTGCTAGGAGGTTCAGACTCACTACTATTGTCTTATAGCTTAAACCTCTGATCCTTCAGTGAGTTAGTCATTTCAGATTGTCCATCACTATATAGTTTGGTCATTTCTCTCTTTTGTTTTCCCAAGCTAGAACTCCCTTAAATATTCTCCCCTGTATTCTTCAGTAGCTTGTTTAATACTAGCTCCTCCTTGTGTCTCATCTCTCATGAGTCTTCATCCTTCTCATTGATTGGACACTCCTGAAATCTCTAGGCTATCTCATGATAGTATTATACCTTGTGCTTAAGTCCTTGCTTGTCACAAGGCATCATCATACTCTTGTCATTGTTGCTATATTAGCATAACTCCTTATTTATTGTTGTCTCAGACTCCACTAAGGGCTTTGCTTGTCTCTATCTGAATCAAGCTTAACACCCTCCCTCTTCCAACCACTTGCTTTGCAAGGCCTCTTGGTCAATCTCTCATCATTATCATTGTCATCACCATCCATCTTTGTGGCCTTCTGCTTTCTCCATCTCTTGGATTTCTCCATTTTAGACCACTCACATCTGACCTTTGCATCACAACACACCACACACAATATCAATTTGCCAGGGCTGAGCTTGCACTCAAGGCCCTAGTCTTTGTACCTGTTGCAGACAGGCAGTGCCCTGCATTTGCCTTTGTTAGCACAAGGTTATGCTAATGTGCTATCTGCTATACTCTATATGCAGACCAGTCAACTCTATACCACTTCAAGGAACAGAATACTCACCCTTTATTGTATAGCCACTGCAACCACCTGCTTCTTGATAGCCTCTTCTGCTGCCTTCTGCTTCACCTTCTCTAATTGATGTGCTTGTGCTGCTTTCACTACCTCATGGGCCTCATTGACTTTCTTTGCTACTTTCAACCTCTATATAGTCTTAGCTGCAACCTCTTCTATTCTTCATTGGGCTGTCACCAACCTTTAGTGCTCTTCCTTCTCAGCCTTCTTCTTTGCTTTCTTTTTTGCCTTTCTCTATGCTTCTTCTACCTTTTTCTACATCTCTTCCTCTGCCTTCCACCACATTAGCAAATTATCTAGTTAGATATAGAGCTCACAGAGCCACAGGCTGTCACAGGTCATTATAGACTTTTATAATATAGTTTTGCTAGGATAAAATTGTAGTACCATAAAAATAAATCACTTTTACACACTTTTAGCTCTTTATACAGAGGAGGACCTTTCTATCACTCTGTGGCAGCTGACACATACTGTAGTGTCTCACAGTACTATGTAGCTAACTTGAAATTTGCTGATACATGTCTCCTCCTTCTTCCTTATCTTTGCTCTCCTTCATCATTTCATGGCCTTTGCATCTCACAACATGTCATCCTTATTCTCATCCTTCATAAGCTATACATTGTTCCAGTTCTGGATATCAGCAGATGGAGATGGAAAACTGTCATATCCTGAAAATCTTACCAAGTCCAACTCTGCTACATCTGTGATAACTCTGTATATTTCTAATCTCCTATTCCATTATGACATTAGTACTTTCTTTTTGATCTACAGTGACTCACAAAATTATCCCAATGTTTTACACTTTTTGATTGTTTGTTGCATAGCTTTGAAGCAAATATAAATACAAATAAAGTGTCAGTATATAAAAGGAAGAACTTACTCTTGGCTAGGTGTGGGTCAAAAAATTATATAATTTCATTTAGCAATCATGGAAATATATTAAGTTTAATATTGTTACTTATTGGAACAATTATGTGAGTATGGTTCAATGATATAGCAAATAGAGGTTTAATACTTGGTATGACCTCCTTTAGTCTTAGCTACTGCCCTAATTCTTCTAGGCATACTCTCAATCAAATCCTGACAGATCTCTGGCTCTATGTTCTTCCACACCTCCACTACTCTGTCCCATACATACCTTTCAAACTCCTTTAGCTTGTGTTGAATACTGGCAAAGTTGTTTTTTAATATGGTGCCAAAGGTGTTCAATGAGATTGAGGTCTGGAGACTGTGAAGGCCAGTCTAGGAGAGTGATTCCATGGTCTTCCATCCACTTCTTGGCTAATTTGGAGGTATGCTTGAGATCATTATCTTGCTGAAAGATAAGGTCCTCCAAGGGAATGTTACTGGCCTTCATGGTAGGCAGTAGGTTGTGCTTCAGGATGTCCACATATTGCTCTACATTCATCTTACCCTTAATTTCTACAAGTCTCCCCACACCCATCCAACTCATACAACCCCATATTATGATGTTTTCTCCTTCAAACTTGACTGTATTTTGAACCTCCCTTTCAGTTAGCCCCTCTCTAGCCTTTTTTCACACCCACTGCCTTCCATCTGAAGCAATCCTGTTGATTTTAGTCTCATCTGACCATATTACTCTTTTCCAGTCCTCCATAGTCCATTCTTTATACTTTAAAGCAAAGTCCAAGTGCTTTCTTCTATGCACTACAGTGAGCAATGGCTTTTTCTTCTTCACTACAGCCTTGAATGAATTCTTTCTGAAAATTCTCCTAACTGTTTCTAAGGAGACTGGATGGAAGATGATGCTGTTAATGTGTTTGGTGGCTTGAACAGCATTACAAGCCTGTTACAATGTGAATAATACACTACTAGAAAGCCCCATAGCTATCAGACTAGTAGAGGATGATACATTTACCATCAATCAATATATATACAAAGAACAGAAGAACCTGGCTAATGATTGCCAAAATTGCATACTAACTGATGTACTCATGGTACACCTTGGTGGCT